>JAOWCC010001157.1:0-32588 GCA_030867875.1 Actinernus sp. WN-2022 | reverse complement strand
CTTGAGTTTGCTTGAAAATACCTGAAAGAAAAAAAAAAGGTTTTCCGCATGTAAGAGGGTTAAAAATTCAACCGAATACTTTGTTTTTAGCAGTAAAGTAACATACATGTACGTGTACATGTACAGTCGGTTATGGAGGTCACAAGTTCAATTCTTGGCCAGATAATATTATTCAAGTTAAGGGTCTCAAAAATAACTGACAAGAAGGTATTTTCATTAAATTCCAAGAACACAACATTGAATGGTAAAATGGTATTGTAAAGTAAATTATTTATTTAAACAAGGACCTGTGCTATAAAAGGCCTCTGCCAGGCACTCTCATATCTTCAGTTGTCACTTGGCCTTTGTCAAGTGAACATCTCTATTCAAAGCTCTGCATACAACATGTGATGTTTTGCTAGAGTGATCTCTGAGTTTTGTTATCGTGCAAAATTCAAATCATGATCAAGCACTTGAAAGTTTAATGTGTAAAATAACACAGTCTGAAGATCAGTTGGTAAACGGTTCTAAAATACTATCCTGCTGTTTACTTTTTTTTAGCGTCAGCATTTCAGGAGAGGACTGATAACTCGGCCAACTTGCTTTTTAAACTCTGTTCTGAATTTTAATTTCAAATTTTGAATCAGAAAGGGTGAAAAATGGGAAGAAATCCCTTTTATAGTGTGGGTGCTTGGGGAATGCTTAAAAGAGGAAGGGGTCATCAAAAAAAAGTTTTTCAAAGGAAGAGTTACATTACTTTTAATTTTAAAAACAATGATTGTTCAACCCTTTTGGTCATTCTCAAATATGAGCCAAATGCAGAATACTGGTTCGACTTTCTGTCTAGACTTCAATTCTACCATATAATCATAGTAAATATAATGTACTGTTCCACCCCCACCCCCCCCCCCCCCCCCCCCCCCCCCCCCCCCTCCCTCCCTAAGGATCACGGTCGTGGGAGGGGGACACAACAACACAGGAAATCGCCATCAAATGCATTTTGTAGAACGTAGAATAGCGGTAACAGCCACCAAATACGGTAAATATTGTGGGATAAACATTGATACTAACAGCTGATATCTGGAAACCAGACAATTCGAAGTTAAATTTTCCTCAGCAGAGCAGATTTAGTTCAAAATTCTATTGTTCATGTTGATTCTGTCCCCCTCATAAACAAGCTGTGACGTCATAATGAAAGAGGGCAATTGTATGAAGAGCTATGAAACTGAAATAAATATTTACATATAGTCTTAGAGAGGTTATATTTAACTTTATATATTACAAATTATACATGTACATATATCTTGGAGCCATCTATTTAACAAAATGGATAATTTGGTTCTTTCTAACAACTGCGAATAACTGGACTGTTTATCCCTAAAAACAGCTCTTAGTACTTTCCTGTATTCTTTCTAACTTATGTATCACTTGCTCTACAGAAGTGCCACACCAGATGACAATACGTAAGGTTGGGCAGGATGGCTGCCTTAAATACAGTTCTAACTTAGCCATAGTGGGAATTAAATTTCTAAGACTCGTATAGTCACACCAATCCTCTGACTGGCCTTCTTGCATACTGTACTAATATGATTATTGAAAATCATGCCTACTATCTATTGTTACACCCAAGTGTTTAAGACTATCTGATGACCTAGTGTCACTGCCCTAATTTACAATTAACAACTTACTTACATGATTATTATTTATATTTTTTAACTGACCACCTTAATTCGTTTGATATTAAGGGTGGTTGCAAGGTTAGTTATGAGAGGTTCGACTGCATTAATGTTATTATTACCAACGGGAATCCTGCCCAATGCCATCAGCAGCAAAGTGTCAGTGAGTCCAAACACAAAGTAACCTACAGCTGTTCCCAACAGTGACAGCAAAAGGATTTTCTTCCTTCCTGCAACATCACTGAACTTGCCCTAGGATTTGAAAAATAAATATTATCACTGTTTTCATTGAAGTGCAACTGAAAGTTTCCAGTTTGCATTTAGCCAACTGTCAATCAAACAGAGTCTAATCTCATACAAATCTTTTACTGCCTAGACTTAATTAGGTTTTGATAGATGGTTGGCTAAATGCTAATTGCCATCTATTGTTCCTACTTTAGTGTTATCAATTATTACTACCCATTTACTCCTTAAGTTTATTCCTACCACTACTATTAGTTGTTTCCTTTTTCTTCTACCTTCGCTGTAAATGTTGTAACTGTAGTGTGAGCTTCCTAGAAGAGCATGCACCAAGTGCTCTTGAGGCAAACACTAGGAACTGATAAATATGTTTAAATAAAAAATAAATAAATGAGACTTGAAACTTCCAGGGTCACACTTCAACGAAAACGGTAATAAATGAAGGCCCAGGCAAATAATTTTCAGTAATTTTACATTTTGGGTATAATGAGTGTAAATTGTTACCTTACCATTAATGGACTGGAGAAGAGTTGGATGCCCCCATATACAGAACCTATCAACAGACAAACAAAACAACACAATGTGGTACAAATAAAAGAATACCCCCTCCTCCAGCTGTCAAAGAGAACAGAGGTCCACAGCCTCTTCCACCACTGATCTGTATGATTTAACCCTTTAACCTCTTCGCCTTTTAACTGATTTTGAGCTATTTCTAGACTGAAAAGACCCCCCCCCCCCCAAAGAAAACTAGTCATTGTCACCATGAAATTTTCCACTGACTTATAATGCTGGGGGCTCAAAAGTTTTTGGTCGGCCATGTTGAACGTATTGTTGGTTTATCTTATGGAGACGGTGGAAAGTTTGTTTGAGGGAAACTCAGAATTTATGGCTTTTTAATAAAGTCTTTTTCCCATTTATATAGTGCTGGAGAGTACATTAAGTCTGATGAAGGCTTGAATCAGAACTCGAATAATTGAGTCTGTGCAAGGTCTTTTGCTTGAAATATGCTTCATTTCTCCCTTGGGAGGATGGGCTAAAATTGTTCAAGTGACTTCCCTATGGGCTTCATAAGTGGAAAATGGAAGTCTGGAGCCACCTATCATAGCTTTTTTGGAATATTGGACAACATTTGATTTGATTCCAAAATGAAGGTATTGGGGTGAAATGGCTTTAGGCTAATGAGGCTAGATGATAGTGAATAAGGCTGGATGCTAGTGGATGAAGGAAGATGATAGTGAATGCAGGTAGATGATAGCGAATGAGGCTGAATGACAGCAAATGAGGCTGAATGATAGCAAATGAGGCTGAATGATAACGAATGAGGGTATGTATATGATAGCAAATGAGGGTAGATGATAGCGAATGAGGGTATATGATAGCGAATGAGGGTGGATGTAGATGATAGTGTAAGAGGCTAGATGATGAGGTAGACGATAGTGGATGAGGTCCCAGGGGTCTTTACACGCCCAATCCAAGATGCCGTCGAAAGTACCCCTGGTACAGGCTGCTGGGATTTGGTCGCTGATTGGCTAGACGTTTCACGCACGCTGATTGAAGTATTTCGAATAGTGCATGCATTGTTTATTTGAAAAATAAACTGGTGATGTCATCTTTTGCATTGCACATTCAAAATTCGTTGAAAACAACTACAAATTCATCAGAACTTGGTGTTTTTTTGCCTTTTTTAATGCTCACTTCGCAACTGCATACAAGTAGAATTTAATGTATGTTTGGAATTCATTGGGATCACACGTCAACCGCTCTTTGGCGATTATGAATCCAAGATGGCGGATGTTCTTTAAAATATGCCCATATATGAGATTGGGCATATTTTTGGGTCACATGACCAGCCTGTACCAGGGGTACTTTCGACACCATCTTGGATTAGGAGCGTATATAAAGACCCCTGGGAACGAGGTTGGCTAGACACGGCTGTTTATTATTTCTACTTCTACTTCTACTTTATTGACTGATAAAACGGTATATCCGTATCACATCAGTATAAATAAAAAAAAAATCCAAATTACAATAATAAAAAATAAATAAATTTAGTAACAATACTACAATTTATATTAAAAAATAATAATAATATAATAATCATACAAGAACTAATACGAGTGCATCTTCCATGCCATGGAGTACATACCCATATGCCACTCTTGGGTTAAAGGTTAATGCCCAAGGGAGGGGTGGGTGGATAGTAACTTATGTAACCGACTCTTTGTATACGTAAACGTGGCTTTCTTGTAATGAGTCATAGCTTACCTATCAGCCCAATAATAGACGGAGTTGCACCAAGTTCCCTCGCTCGCCGAACTAATAGAGGAACACCCATACTAACCGACAGCAAGTCCTGGAAAAAATAGCTTACTGTTGTTAGAAAATCAAGGAGTTTATATTATTTAAAAGTTTAATAAATATATACTAGAGCGCAACACTACAGCGGAAGTGCAAGACACAGAATCATTTTCGCCTATTCTTACCATGAATCCGAGAAAATACAGGCAATATATACGCACTCTGTCCTCTCGAATCCTTGTAAACCCACTAGGAGTCATTTTGGCTAGCAGGTAGACTGGAATTAGCCTCTTTTTGTCACTACTGCAGAGCGTTTATAATAGCTTTACCGGCCTACTAGCTCTCCCGCCAACTTAAATGAGCTCGTACCAGGCTGTGCCAATTATTGCACAACACAGGAAACCCAAGTAAAATGAGCGAAGGTTGAATATATTTATTTATAAAATAGTTTCGATAGTACGCGCGCTCGGAATGGCTGTAAGCCGTGTTTCTATAACTCTATAGAAACATAGACAGTTGAGCGCGCGCTTGAGCTAGTTGTGAGAATTTACGTTTTGGTTATCAAATTAAGCGAGCGTTTCCGTGCTTTTATTCGTTTATTTTATAAAGGAAATAGAAAACATTTTCCCCTTGTTTCTATAGAGTTATAGAAACACTTGTGGAAGTTTGGAAGAACTCGAAATAGCTGTGGAAACACTCGCCCTACGGGCTCGTGTTCCCACTGCCATTTCTCGTTCTCCCAAACTCCCACTCGTGTTTCTATAACTCTATAGAAACACGGGAAATGTTTTCTATTTCTTAAATATAATTTGCGCAATATAAATGAACACCTTTATTTTTTAATAAAATAAATCAAACTTACTTACTGCTTGACTGTTGTACGCAATTTAAGCAAACTCGAGTATATACCGACCCGCTATACCCTAACAGAAAAAAAAAGGGAAATAAGGAAACTATAAAACGTGTTCCCCCCTTGCTTCAGTTCGGACTACTCTTCACTATCACAAAGAAAAGGAAGGACTGCTCGTATTCCAGTAAAACTGCAGATTTTCAGTAACTTGAAATGAACCACTCTGAACGAAAGCTTCTCCGACCTTTTCACCACCGCCCGGGAGATCCGTATGAGCGGGAAAGTTACGGCATCGCCAGTTTTTCTTATTCAATCGAATTACAGAATTACGGTAATGTACAACTACACACAAACGAAGTCTGCATGCCTACTTGTTTCTCGTCACTGTTTATCAAGTAACGTGGGCAAGCGGTGAATGCAACATACAAGATCTGATTGGTTCTCTATTTCACGTGATCTATCAGCGCCGTACACGATTGGTTGAATCATATCACATGATAGAGAACTAATCGGCATCTCAACCGCTGCCACCAGAGGAAAAAAATATTCTCACCGCTTCATGCCTTGAATTAGTGTAGAGGGGTCAGTAAACCTTTGGTACCCAGGGTAATAATTAATTCGAACTTTGTTGTATTTGGGGTGCACAGTAAAAATAATTTTTCTTGGGTGTTTTTATAGTGTTTTCCTGAGGGTCATACCCATTTAGCCTAGATTTTCTGTGTATACGTCATTTCTGGTCGTCAACCGGGGCATACAAAAATAAAATACAATGGCCCAACTATTTTAACTTTTTATTTCTAAAATAATTACACTTTTAGTTCATTGTCTTCAGTTCTTTATAAAAAATAACGAATTATTCTTATATTTTGTAGTGATTACACTTAATCCGCGAAAGAAAATAATATCATTCGATTCATATCCATCCCGAATTCTGATTGGCTGATTCACCTGATAACTACGTCGCATTTCTGGGCATGCGCTAAGCACGGCAATCTCGAGCATTTGCAGTAAGAAACAATAGGTCGATTTTTGCTACACGTAATTTTATATTTTCAAATCATTTGTATATATTCTAATATTTGTTCATCCTGATTTCATGATGGCTAACTACAGTAAGCGACCATCTGCTCTCGAGATGTGACAAATGTCCAGCTTTATGCTTGATTATTCCTATGTAAATTGGTTCCCATGGAGTCGTGAGCCAGTATTTCTCGGATGTATGATCTAGAATTCAAACCGGTATTACAGGGTGTTGTTGAGTGGGATGTTGTTGTTTTATGTTGAGTTGGGTGTCAAAACCGGTAATACAGGTTGCTAGAATAGCTCCTGTATAGTCGTACTACAGCTTCCCGGAATAGCTCCTGTAGGGTCCCAAGGTGTCAAACCACTACTACAGCTTGCCGGAATAGCTCCTGTAGAGTCGTAGGGTGTTGTTGTTGAGAGGGATGCCTAGGTGTCCATGACGTGTGGTCTGTGTGTATCCAGTGTAAAACATCATCGAGTGTCTGTCCACAGATGGCAGCTTGACTTGCCTGCTGTTGTCGTGAACAAATGGGCGGTGCTTCTTCCTGCAGAAGAGTCATTATAAAATGTTATTAGCAGCAGAAAAGGAGATATCGGGGTGGTGGTGCAGTGGTTTCCTTTTCACCACCCCTCTCCCCTAAGGAAGGAAGGGAAAGAGGGCCTGACACACTTCTTTTCCTGGCCGCTTGCTAAAAAGCCATATTCTGGACCTTTCCTTCATTGGTCAGAAAAACAAAAGATATTTTCCAATATGGCTGACGAAGAAAGCACATTCTGGATTTTAATTAAAATCAAACAAATTAGACAAAACGTCAATCACGTCTGGATTTGTTCTTAAAATGGCACGGGGGCGGAAAGCGGCCATGCAAAGAATTGTGTCAGGCCCTCTTTCCCGTCCTTCCTCAGGGGTGATGAGGAGGAGTGGTGAAAAGGAAGGGAGAGAGGGACTTAGAGGTTAATCGCCTCTCACCTGTGGCTCGGTCCGTTTCCCGGCCACGGCGCCATATGTGAGTGAGTTCTCCGTTTTTCCTCCCTCCTTAAAAACCAACATGCGATTTAGCCGGCTCCTTACATTGACCAGCCCCTAGTTGTTTCAGGTTCCCAGTAAATTTCAGCGTTTTTTCCAGATACTTTAATACATACCATAAGATATATGAAACTGAGGCCTTGAATCTGGTGGATGTGGCCCTTCAGATCAATTTACTTATTTCCTGAATTATCTGTTTGCTTAATATTAATTAAGGAGTCTCCCATACACACGCCGCGAGAAGTTACTGAATTGTCTAAACCAATTTGCACTACAATATACCGATTCAGCTTGCCGGTTCCTTGCCCCATTTCAGGTCACCCGACTGTACCCTTGAGTATAATGTATTTTGTATCCCAACAGGGTTCTATCTAGAGGGGTGGAAGCTCCCCCCCACCCCCGCCAAAAAATTGTTTATCTCCCTTCAAAGTTGTGATCATTACAGTTTATATAAATAAATATATCACTCTGTGTACATGGGTAACAATGTAATAGAAGTAATGAGGTTACAGTGGTAACAAGGCAAATGAGGTAGCAAGGTAGCAAGGTAACAGGTATCAAGCCGAAGGCAAATAGCGGAGCTAACATTGTCAAGACCTGATCATGACTAACAAACAATATAAAATACTACTGTGAAAATATATCAATGTTGGGTCTCAAAATGCACCAGATTGCATCTCGGTACAAATCTATTTTAAAAAATTACCGGGGACCATGCCCGGACCCCTTAGAGTGATCATGGCCTTCGGCCATTCGCAACTTCTCCCCCAAACACAAAATCCTAGATAGAACCCTGCCCAAGAGGAAATGTATAAATTTCTAGAATACATCAGTTTCCTATTCGAAAATTACCGCTGAATGCAAGACTACAGACGCATGTACTCAGGCTTAGCCTCATTCTGAAGTTAAACATTCTTAAATACCAGCGAGAAGGTACAAAAAGCAAAACTACAACAATACGCAGAGTTGTGAATAGCCCACCTTCTCGCTGGTATTTAAGAATGTTTAACTTCAGAATGAGGCTAAGCCTGAGTACATGCGTCTATACTCATTGCATTCAGCGGTAATTTTCGAATACGAAACTGGAGTATTCGAAAACATGGTCTGAAATGGGGCAACAAAGAGGCAAGCTGAATGAGAATTCCTGCTGAGAAAATCATTTTAGAAGATTCTATGTTATCTGCAGAGTCAGTAGCGCGTTTTACAGCCCCTTCGAAGTTAAGTGTAAATGATTCATTTAGAGCTAGCGTGTGTCCTACTCACCATTTGTAGGCGATGTTATTAGCGGGGCTCTCACGATTCACTTGCGCTGTTTTACCAAAGTGAACATACCTAGAACCATAAATAACAATGATAGTATTACTACCGTTTTTGATTCTCAACCGGTCAGAAATATGGTACGACGCAGGATTGTAAAGCGGCCACACGTTGCAATATTTTTGCGACCACGTTGCAATATTTTTGCTCATGCCAACAGAAATATTTTTTTTACTACATTGCTCGCGCAAATAAAAATCGCAGTGCTTTTCTTCTATTGGATATGTAACCTGTATCGAATTATTTTCTGTGGAGTCGCCGCACGTTTGACGGTAAAGGAGCTATTTCACACCTCTGGTCTTCATCGGAGACGTTTTTTAACGTTGCTTCACTCCAATTTTCTCTGCAACATTTCTCGCACTGGTAAATTAAATATTGTGAGACAGGTTGCACGAAGAATGCTATACTGTGATACGCTGAAAGAAATTGGCGTCAACGTTGCAGAAAGTAGAACTTCCCGCACTCGTTGCAGCAACTCGTCTCGGTTCTGCTGCTTGCACGGTATGTTGCACCGTGCAGTGTTTCAAGCAAGTGGCTGCTCTCGCAAAACCATTGCGAAACAATTGAATAGAAAATTGCACAATGTTAGAGCACCTTTAGAATGGTCGGTCGATACGAGGTAAGTATACACTACCTGTCGTAAATGTCTTTGCCGTTCTCGTTAGGATCACTCAGCCCAACGCCATATACATCCTTCATCGAGGGCATGAGATCCTGGATAAATAATAGTAATCCTCATCATCACAGTCGCCATCACCACCACCATTCATTTTAATAGGACATTTATATGATGACGTCACATACTACAACCACCAGAACCACCACCACCACCAGAACCACCACCACCACCACAAGAACCACCACCACCACCACCACCACCACCACCACCAGAACCACCACCAGAATCACCACCACCAGAACCATCACCACAAGAACCACCACCACCACTACCACCAGAACCACCACCACCAGAACCACCACCACAAGAACCACCACCACAAGAACCACCACCACAAGAACCACCACCACAAGAACCACCACCACCACCAGAACCAGAACCACCACCACTAGAACCACCACCACCAAAACCACCCACCCATTGCGCGACTCCGGTCACGATCACAAACGACTCACGTAAACGGCTGGTAATCGAGCCTACCATTTTACTAGAATTTTATTATGTTTAATTTGTATACTCTGAAAATAACCTTAGGGTGGGGTTGCCTCTTGGCTAAATATGTCTATCATTATCATCAATATTTTACTATTATATTATTATTACTAATAATAAACATACTTACGACAACAATAGAGATCTACTAACATTATCTCACCTTGAATGATACTGTGGATGAGTTCAAGCTCATGTTCTTCTCAGGTGACAGAGCAGTGAGGCTATCGTCATCAGAGCTGCCCCCATCTTCACTACTGTCATCTACAGGGATTCCGGGGGCTGCTGCCACGGCCTTACGTACTGGAACTCGACGACGGCTGATTACAAAACGACAAAGCGCTCATGAGAGGTCAAATGTTGAATGCAAGGTGGGAATTAGAAAAAGTCAAATCGTTCTAACTCTCTCAATTTCAGGCGAAATGGCTCAGTTCAAATTTTCTCCAGAGATAAAGAACAACATAAAGAACAAGTGAGCGAAGTTTCAAGATCGTTTATACATTTTATTTTTTCATTACGAAAAATCCTATACTTTCATTACAAATTTCTAAACCACTTGTAGTGAGCTTGGGATACCTATGATCAAGCAAACCTCAAAATCATGGTTCATACAAAATTCAGAACTTTTTCTTCAATGACTTTTCAAGGACAATCCACACTTTTCAATGACTTGTTTTCTACAGGTTCACACATTAATACGCAATTTAGACCCAATGTAAGACCCTTTGTTTGACTTGTTTACACGACGAATCATTCAGTGCGACTCTAACAATCTTTTGGAAGAAAAAATGAGGCTGTTTTCCTGTCTTCTCAAACACCCAAGGAGGTTTCAACAACAAAATTCAACAAGTTTTGGTAAAAAATTCAAGGACTTTTCAAGGTTAAAACCTAATCTGCCAAACTACAGGGACTTTTCAAGGACCTGGCAGTATTACAAGGACTTTTCAAGGCCCGTGCGAACCACGAAAATGCAAAGCTACAGCACAGTCGTTTAATAGCGCATGCGAAAGAACTTCTTTTTGCGTCCGCAAGGCAACACGGTACTACATGTACCTTGCGCGTGACATCTCAACACTAATGCAAGAACTTTAGACATGCAAGAAGTAGGCCAACCCACAGGCAGCTCGATCCGCAAGAAGGTCGACACGCAAGAAAACAACAACACTGAATTTCTAACGGGACCTGAAACCACCATAGGGGCTGATCAAAGCCAGGACCCGGCTAATTCACAGATCGAATTGGAATTTAGCGTGTTGGTTTTTGTGGAGGGAGGAAAACCGGGGAAAAACTCGCGGAGCAAGGGCGAGATACCAACAAACTCAAGAACACGCAAGAAGGTCAACCCACAAGTAGGTCAGTCGACGCGCAAGAAGGTGGACCCGCAAGAACATTCAAGAAGGTTATAGAAGTAAAAATGTGTTTGTGTTTGATATGAGATCGCTAATAAGGAACAATGAAAAGATATGAAAATATTAACAGAATCTTAAAAAACAATGTTTTTAGTAAAGACCTTAAACAAGGACCTGCACTATAAAAGGGATAATTGCTCCTCCCATTTTCTCACCCTTTGGGATTCGAAATTTTAAATTAATTTCAGAATAGTGAAGCAAGTAAGCAAGTTATCAGTCCTCTCCTGTTAGAATACTAAATTCCTAAAAAAAAAGTAAACAGTACGAAGCTAGTTGCTCAGTTATGCCTATCAATAGTATTTTAGAACCGTTTACGAAGTCTTTTATGTTATTTTACACATTAAACATTCAAGTGCTTGATTTGAATTTCACACAATAACAAACAAAACTCAGAGATCACTCTAGCAGAACATCACATGTTGTGTGCAGAGCTTTGAATAGAGATGTTCACTTGACAAAGGCCAAGTGACAACTGAAGATATGAGTGCCTGGCAGAGGCCTTTTATAGCGCAGATCCTTGTTAAAACTGAAGTGGAGATTGGCGTTACCATTTTGGTAAAGGAACGAAAATGCTGAAGATCTGGGAAAATGCCAGAACAATGCATGCAATACTGCTGGCAATTGCTTAGAAAACGGTCGACACACGCTGTTACATTTCCTCCATTTCACGCAACAATTTCAGAGTTGGACACACGTAGAAAATTCGCCGTTACTGACAATGTTGCAGCCTGTATCTACACCTTTAGACACCGATTTTTAACCGTTTTTAGTCGATAATACGAAGTGTCAAACATCAAAATACTTTTCTCTCTGAAAAGTACTCAACTGGAGCTATGCTATCTATTTTAGATCCATGTTGAAACGACGTATTTTTGTTGGACATCAATCATTTGTTCTTTCCCCAATCAGCAAACAAATTACAATCATGACGATAAGTAAACTACTATTGCTACTAAAGACAAAGGCTGCATAATATGAATTTGTACGAGATCAGGTCCTGTTCAAGTCAATACGGTACAACATTTGGAGAAATCTAAACTTACGTTGGTGCCTTGAATGGAGCCCTGACTATAAATGGACAATGGTCGTTACAACTTGCTGGCATGAAATCCCTGAAAACAAACACATTTGGAAATAAAGAGAAGAATCATTGGGAAGCCATGAAGAAAGAGTCGATGTCAGGAGTGGGGTCGGGGGTTGAGAATAAGACATTTATGATAAAGGAGTTACGTATAGGGGTACTATTACTCCAAAATGATAACCTTTCTCATGACGAAATACCATAAATAACTACTCAGATTAGCAGAGTATGCTTTCCAGGTATACTGGAGAAAATGTGAGACAGTTTTGACGAAGGATGGCAAAGATTGGAGTGGATGAAAATACTGCTTTTAAGACAAATTGAGAGCAACTTGGTGTCATCCCACGATGAACCGAAATCAGTTGGCTAAAGAAAGACATCATAATCCACTTAATATTTTATTAAACAAGTTTGGGAATAAATCAAGTGCAATAAGGCATCGGCAATGGAAAAGGGAGGGGAGGGGAGGGCAGAGAAGGTGAAATAAAAGCGAGAAGGTTAGACAAACTGTCGTGCAGTATTCAAGTCAGGCAAGAAAGTAACTCACTTGCAGGACTTTTGCATAGTAAGCGGATAAAGCGTCTCGAACACTGACAGCTCGTGTGGACTGTAGAACTCCGAGAACAAATCCACAGCTGTGACGTCACCATCTACAGTTTGTGAGCGAGGTCGCAGAATACCTTCATCTGAAGGGTTGACGCCGCTGACACCCAGACACGCCCCTACAGAAAATAGGTGGAAAACTTCTTATTGTCAATTCCACCAATGGTTTCACGCATGTGCATGGTGGCCGTATTCATACTATTCTCAACCCCAGACCCTTTGAGTTTCATCGTGCGTGCGAAGTAAGAAATGAGAAGGGTATAGGATGGATGTATTTATCCGGGACTTTGGAAATCTCGATTCCAGAGCCAGTGCGATTTTCGGTCAGCGGTACGTTCACGAAAATATAGAAACCCAAATGTTATTTAAACATGGATTATTTTGTTGATTTTCACTTCTCGTCCACGCAGAAATGAACGGTGATATCGTTTTCACTGCATCAAAGTGTAACTTTTTGAAATGACTTCCACGAAAAGTAGAGAAATTTGAAAATCCAACACGGGCCTTGTACGCATGCGCAGTACGAGGTTGTAAAGTCTTCAGTCACTTTTTAATATTTCTGTGTGGACGGGTAAACATGTTCCTGAAAGAGAGAAATGAAGTTGTGTAATCGGGGAATCTCTATGGAGATGGATTCCTGTTGTAATACGCAAGAAGAGGGGATTGGGGAGAGAAAAGGAAGGCTTTCTGAATACCACAGGGATCCGTTATTTACTCTTATCGAATTTTCACATGGATCGATTTTCTTTTTCTTGCAACATATTCCCCTCACACTTTCCATAGTATTTAGAACTACTTACTCTTTAGAGCGGATTTCAATTGAGTGTCTGAAGTGTTTTGGTTTTGCGTTTACTAAGCTCTCCTATTGGCTGAGAAAGTAAACCAACCAATCAGAATCCAAAGTAAAACCAAATGCAAATTGGTTTTGGTTTTGCTTTGGTTTGTCATTGGTTCACAGGGAAGCCATTTATGAGTTACTTGTGATTACTCGCTCCTATGATTGGCTGGCTGCGGGTAATTTGTGTTTGGTTTCACTACACTCAATTGAAAACCGCTCTATGTAAGGAGAAGTAATGATTATGAAAAGAGATATTGTTATTGCATACAATGAGAACCCTCGCTATTGTGAAACAAGCCATTTATCGGCCTTCCGCTCGGCAGATATCTGATATATTCACCTCATGCGTCACTCCCGGTGAATATATCACCTACCCCCTTCGCTCCAAGCCAATAACCTTTAACAGTTGGCGTTCTTAGCTCACCTTCCCAGACGGGGTACGGTAGACTGTTGAGAACATCGCCTTCCAGCCACTGTGTATAACTTGAGAGCGCAAGAAAAGATTGAAGTCAAGTTCATTTTTAAAAGGTTAAACAATCAGAAATGGTGGTTAAAATAGTCAAACACCCAGCATGCAATGCATGCTAGTGAGGCAATGTTTTCTAGTGGTATACCGTGAAATATCCCACTCGTGACTTAAGGAAAGCAAACAAATTTCAAAATAATTGAACTGAGTTGAGGAAGCTGAATGAAAAAATACCTGGCGCGCGTGCTACATTAAGAGTTTTCGGCGGGAAACAAACTGGAAGCTGTGACGGAAGCGCGCGGCACATTATGGCAGGAAAACAACTAACTGGAAGTTGTAATTGCCCGCCAAATATGCAACAGCTTTCCAGCCTTCTGATTGGCTGTATCGTCCAGGCAAGGGATAAAGGCGTGTTCAAAACCTATCGTGAACAGACAAGTACAAATTGGGCAAGGAAAAATTAGAAGGAGTAAAAGAGGAGACTGGGACGGAAAGGAAAGGTTAATGTTTCCTCATTTCTATTTCTCAGTTTCAAACATTACATGAAATGCTTGTGACTATAGTACTAAATGTCTGCTGTATTACATGTTGCATCTTGCTTTCTGCTGTTAATTTGTCAATTAATGCATTGAACTTATTTGGACGATGCCTTTCATTATTTTGTGGTCATGCATAGAGGTACCGAATCGTGACTTTTAGACTTGAATTTTTGACTCAACCATTTCAACTGTCTCAAGATCAATGGAAAAGCCAACCAATTTCCATAGTATAGAAAAACCATGGAAAACCCCATGAAAAAGTACTAATTCTTTGAAACTTCGTCGAAAAACCAGCCAGCTTTCGAACATCAACACGGAGAGATTTAAGTCATCATAGATACGTTAACAGGCTCTTACTTGAGGTATTAACACCTACTGTGATTATAAGGTGTAGATTCGTAGCTAGTGCGTTTCTTGAGAGACTACGTTTTTCCAGTGAACAGTGATTATAAGGTGTAGATTCGTACCTAGTGCGTTTCTTGACAGACTTTAAGTTACACGTGGACCGATGATGGAGGTAGTAGTCCGTTGATAAATCCCAGATGTTGGGTTTTCCATATCGCGGTACAAACACGCCTAGAAACACGTTCATAGCCTGCTGTTTGTCTGCATCTAGAATTAGGACCAAACAGGCGTGGTTATTAAGAACAAAGAACATAAAAGGGACACAGGGAGTTATGGGAGAAATATTCTTTTGGGAAATTACTTCTATTTGCAGTAATATATATATGCCCAACAGACTAGAACAGGACGACTAGCGGAAGTAAGATTTCAAACCTTTTACTTTGTAAGCAACGACCAGAAGTAAAATTCCCAACGTTTTGTTTAGTGCGTATGCGCATGATATGAAAGAAGTCAAAACGACGGTCACGTGGTCCAACTGAAGCAAACAACAACAAGGTTTGATTGTTTTACTTCCGGTTGTTATTCCCCGTCGTTGTGGTCGTTATATAAACAACAACCTACTTGTCCGCGTTGGATATCCACCATTATAACCCATCAAATATTTTCTCTCGCGTGTGATTGGTTGAATGCGTCACGTGACCCGAGATTTTCTCTCCGCGAGCGGGAAATTTCAGCGAATATACCCCCTGTGAGCATATAAGCGGATTTGAAGGATGATAACAACGATAACCTACATTGTGGCGTCAAAATATGCCCTGATGTTTGTCCTTGGACATTATTTGATCCTCGAAGCTCACAGTTGCCCAGAGTGAAGCTGTGAGCTTCGAGGATCAGATAATGTCCAAGGACAAATATCAGGGCTTATTGTTACTTTGGCTTTGTTTCCTCTGTTCTATTTAATAGACCAATATATCCCATACCCGTCACTTTCTATGTCCTATTTACTCTCCTTGTATATTATCAATGCTTTAACACATATTCCCCTTGCATATTATCAATGCTTTAACACATATTCCCCTTGCATATTATCAATGCCTTAACACATATTCCTCTTGCATATTATCAATGCCTTAACACATATTCCCCTTGCATATTATCAATGCTTTAACACATATTCCCCTTGTATATTATCAATGCTTTAACACATACTCCCCTTGCATATTATCAATGCCTTAACACATATTCCCCTTGAATATTATCAATGCCTTAACACATATTCCTCTTGCATATTATCAATGCCTTAACACATATTCCTCTTGCATATTATCAATGCCTTAACACATATTCCCCTTGCATGTTATCAATGCTTTAACACATATTCCCCTTGCATTTTAATGTATATTCCCCTCGACTTATTCCCTCGCGCATCTCCTAGTAACTTAGAACTACTGACTTACTTTTTACCTACATAGAAGTAACATGAAAGAAGAAGATGGAAAAACTGAATTTGTTACAACCTGGAATCGAACTCGAACCCTCTCTCTTGGTTTCTAGTCCTCTGCCCTACCACTACACTACAAGCTACGATGGTTGAAAGAATCGAGACAAAAGAAACAATACGAAGCCTTGTCAACAGTAATTTTATGGAACTATACGCACTAGGCAAACCTATACAACCAGGGTCTCCCAAGGTAGTTAAAATAATGATATTAGATCAACGTCCGTTTAGCCACTCACCGTTGAAAGCGTTACTATAGTATCTGGAAATGGTCTGCATGATATCACGAGAGTGTGATGTGAAGGGAGACACTTTACGGTACGTTCGAATCCTGCAAGAGATAGCGTGACATGCGTGACAACCGAAACTGCGACAATAAAATCCAAAAATATTTATTGCAGTTGTTTTAATATGAGTAAGAGTAAAACTAAGATTTCTTAAACTCTATCAAATAATATAACAAAACTCAGGGGATGATTACAAGACCTATTTCTGAGATATCTACAAGACAATTACCATACTTACTGCCACGTCATCCATTGTCATTAATGTACCAACCAGATTTGAGATCATGGTTGGCACATTACATAACAATTGTAATGTTTATCAACACGAAGTATCCCTATTACCCATCACGTTGTGACGAAATTTGATTCAGATATCGTGGGTTTATACCCAATTCACACCAAAGCTTTAAAATGTAAGTCGATTAAGGTAGGAGGTAGTATAATCTTACTGTATATACCTTATTGGTATCTCACGCCTGCGCGGAGAGAAGTCTGGTAACAATGGTATCAGAGCGAGGCCAGTTGTCCCAGAGATCGCAAAATAGGAGTCGGTCAGAAATGTCTCAGTTCGTCGTACCGCACTGTTGTGTTCTTTTGTGTCATTAGGAAATCTACGTTATTTTCCACCATCGACTGTAGATTTCTCTCTTCCTGTAACAAGCTGGGTTAACTAGCCTCGCTTTGATTCCCTTAGTCAATATAACTTAAACACATTAAAGACGGTGACTGGTAATTCTAAACACATTTTACGAAATACATTGTAAATAATTCAGTTTAATTAAACAGGTATAGTTGGTGTGGATGGAGTACACGCCTTTACTATAAAAGCACACATAAGTGAAGTCTAATTTCGGAGGTAAAATCGTTGCAGTTCCTTTTGGTATATTGCTCAATACGTTTTTTTCGATTGCCTGATACTAAGTAGGCTTGGATACGATCCCAAGTAAAAACAGGCCATTTCAGTCTAACATACAGACGCTGACGTTCTCTTACGCTCCAGTAACTAAATGAAAGTAAAGTTCTATATTTAATGTCGATATCACTTCAGTCTAACCCACTGCTCTTCTGGAAAGCCGACGGTGCACAACTTTACCCCCTTCTCTGATAGAGTTCCCAATTAAGGAAATTCAAAGCTATACGAGCTAATCGGTTCAGAGAAGAGTCTGTACGAATATGGTGGCCCGAGGCAGGAATCAAACTCAATACACTATATCGCAACCCCGCCGTCGCAGTGCACTCTGGGATGGATATCTCAGTTTGCTTTGTTAAATCCAAGATGGCCGCTCAACAACAACAATAGAAAACTGAGATATCCATCCCAGAGTGCACTGCGACGGCGGGGATGCGATATACTCTATGTGACGTGCACTAACTCATTGCGCCACATACGTACACACGCAAATTGATATGTAAACTCATCGTTGCAGTCATGCTCATCATCTACTTCCTTTTCTTAGATAAATTATGATCCCAAATGTATCAATGGTTAAAAATACCTATTCTTCCCTTATAACGAGGGTCAATTTTCCCTACCCCTCCCTATGTGGGAAACATACCCATGTACTAGCTGTGATCCACCATACTGTAGTGCCAGTGTATCCCCGTGGGCTTCATATAGATCTTCTAAAATCCTGAAGCATAAACCAAAAACCATAAGCCCCCAGAGCCTCTGGTGTTGAGAATGCGCTCTGATATACATTGTAGACGACCTCTATCACACGGCGGCCGTCCAGGAATAAAATCATTGTTCTTGCCCATCCAGCCTCGTTCTCAAACGTGTTTAACCGAGGTTCGACGGACATGAACATTGCCTTTATTCCCAGATGGCCGCCATGTGATAGAGGTCTATTTAGAGCCAACGATTGGCATATATTGTATAATTACATACAATAAACATGGCACAACCCGCATTGGTCGATAGCCATGATTAGAGTTTTATAGAAACCAACTAGTGTTCTATCACGAATCCTGCAATCTGGTTGGCTAAGCTATTCACTATCTATTCTGTGATAATAGTGAGCAGGGTTTTCAATAGGTTTTCACATAGCCGGAGAAACAACTTCAAACTTTCCCCTTTCATACTCTTTTTAACATAGATTCTTACTTTGTCTGGGTAACGTAGCCGCCAGAAATAACCAGAATAGCCTCCAGAGTTCGCCAGTTGCCGGCTTCTAATGACATCCCTGAGTGAGTAGCGAAACAGCCAGTTTTCAAAAGCAAAACAATGGCTACCCGAAGCGTCCATCTGTCATATTCGTGCTGATATTTGCGCTGATTATTTTGTTATTCTAATTTAGACCATTGTCTTGGTATTCTCAGGAGTTAAAAAATCTGAATAGGAAAAGAATTCAATAAGGTAATGGCTTCCATCACACAGCGGCCATGTTGAGTCCCAGGAGAATAAAAACCTTTGTTTTCATCAGGTAAACTCGTTCTGAAACCCACCAGTGCCAGGCTACCGGGGCCAAAACCATTGTTTTATCCAAGATGGCCAAACTGTGATAATAGTCCATAGTGCAAACTGCGAATAACCGTATTCTCATTCCCAGTGCCTCCTCAACTAACTGTTGATTGAGGAGGCACTGGGAATGAGAATGGGAATTACCGTTACATCCAGTCAACGCATTCTCCCCGTTGAATTAACAATTATCCTTAAATGGCAAACACGCTTGAAATAGTGATAATCTACAAATCCTAACCCAAACCACAAACCCAAACCATCGGACGAGTTCGCGGGTAAACGACGGGTTCTCACTCACCTAGAGCTAGGGCTCACAGGTAAACAAGAAGAGAAGGTAAAGAGAAGGAAAATAATGTTTGAGCGCTCCTACTCGGACTCGTAGCCCTTTGCGTGTACTGCAGTGTAGTGCAGACGTCATCACTAATACACTAAGCCGGCCTACCGCCGTTCGGAATGTAACAAATGTTTATCTTTATCCTTGACTGGTTTTAAGAATGTCATTAGAATTAACGATTATCATTATTTCAAGCGTGTTTTCCATTTAAGGATAGTTGTTAATTCAACGGGGAGGATTTGTTGATCCAGCACTCACGGTTGTGCCTAGTAATGAGTAGATTATCCAATCAGGGACGAGGTTCAAATTCTGACCCTAATGTTCGCATGGAAGTGAGATTCTCTCCTTTTTCTTCTCTCTCCTCTTATCTCTGCCTTATATTTCTTTGAGCCCCCGGCAGCCGGGCTAGTCTGAGACTTGCATTTTTGCTGAATTTGTATCACAATCACTGTTGTGTACGAATTACTATCACACTTCATATCCACTCGTCCCACATACGAGTGTAAGATGGTGATTTGACATGTGAGAACACTAATATGAACTCAGATACCTCGGCTCAAATGTTGGTAGTATCGTCGTGTACCGTTGAGATCCGTGGGGAATCACACCTCGCGCGCTCGGAGGGTTGTCGTACCGCTATCATAGTATATATTATACTATAATACAATATTTTATGAACATGCTAATGAAGTTGATATAAATCTGGTAAAAAAACGACTGCAATCAGCGAATTCTCTCGTGGTGTAATGGTTAGTGTTGGTGGTGGGTAAACCATTGCATTGATTCTTAACCGGCCCGAGTTCGAATCCCGGTTCAGGCGGTATTTTTTTTATACTGAGGATAACGTATAATCGTTCTAAAATTTCTAAGTGTCGATTCGGATGTTTATAAAATTTCTGAGTCTCAAATTATTCATAGCGAACGTGGGTAACAAAAGGAATTTTATGACGCAGTTGGTTAAACGGTACACGACGATACTACCCAAATGTTCCGTAAAGAATTGTAGCGGCGGTTTGTGCGCGATAACTAACCTTACAGCATCTGAATCAAACTCCATTGAAGGGCGCTCAAGAACCCCTAGCGCGTAGAGCTGGAAATCAATGAAATCACATTACAAATTACCCACAATTACCCATGTATCAACATGATACATGAATTAAGCAAGTCCTCTGGTAACAAAACTGAGTACCTGGAATCCAAGAGCACATTTCCCAACCATAAACTGTGCCGTGTTAGTTCGGTCCAGGCAGTCAACACAGTTCACACGCAGAACACCACCCTGTCAAAACACAACATTTTATTATACGACTTTGTACTGACAGCTTGAGACAGTAAAACGAATTCTTAGAGCAGTTATTTGTCCATATAATAACGAGAAAAATACACGGTGGTTTGAAGATACAAAGTTTATCCTCTCGAGTGCAAAACATTTCACTCCTTCACAGCGCTCATTCGTTAAATATTTTGACTCTCGAGGATAAACTTCTATCTTTACACCACCATGTAATGTCCTCTATGTATTTGGATTATATAATTAAATTATCGGAACAATGAAGATATAAAATAATTATGTGTAAAAAGTGACTGTGTTCCTATACTCTAAAGCCACACTAGCAATGTACGCATAATCACAAGCAACATATGCCAACGCAGTAATGCACTGATCATGCATTAGCGGTGCTTGTTCTTAACTCACACCTCTGAGTAGAACAAGTGCATCTAATGATAAATACGACACTGCTTTCGTTCCGGGCCGGAAACAGCTATTTCCACCGATTTTGATATGAACTGAGGAACCTCTCGGCCATGTGGGATGCTTAAGGGCCCATTGACATATTTAAATCGGCCGTTGCTAGGGAAAGTTTGCAGCTTGGTAAAACCCGGACAATTAAAGAGTGGGCAATGATTGTTGTCAAGGTGACTCCTAGGGTAAAGTCCTGTAGTCTGATGACGTCATTAAGTGACGTCAACAAAATCAGAAAATTTCTAAACTCTCCAAGGATTTTTAAACTACTAGTAATTTATGAACATTTTCCGAACCAATGAATTAATGCGCATAAAACCGAGCATGCGTTTGCCATTACGACGAAAAATAAAGATTTTACGACACTTTTCAGTCCAATATTAAGCTTTTTTGGCGAATGAAAAACCATAACTCTGGCATTTATTGTCGGTTTTCCAAAATCCATGCTCAATTTTGTGGAGAACGTGGTCAACAACATTTTAACGGGAAAAATTTGGTGTTCAGTGAAAGCGCGCTAAATGTTTAGGATTTTTAGAAACCGGAAGTGAAGAAATTAACGCATGCGCAAAAGTGCCTGTTTTGTGGTCGTGAAATAGTCGCAAAACTGCTGATGCAGTAAAGTCTACAATAATTGGTCGAACAGGATGTGCATTTTCTCCTATTTCTTCCAACAATGGCCAGTTTTGGGGCTTGGTTGAATACTCCAGTCTGCAATGAGCTAGCTTGATAAAGTATGTCTGTCTGTCTGCAATGAGCTTCGGACTGTGTGGAGCACTGGAGCACATGCCAGGAACCCATTTCGCGGCAAACCGAAGAGCCAATAGAAATCAAGCTAAAACTAGACCGAGATTCAACAACTTTTATTTCACTTGTTGAATCTCGTGGCGTTCACAACTGTTTGTTTTCCGACATCAAAAATATTTTTTTAAGGATGAAAACTAACCTGTATTTTAATTAGTTGCATTGAGGTTCGATCACAACTTTATCAGGAACCTGAAAGCATTATCTGGAAACAAAAGAGTGCATGTTTGTGGAAGGTTTGAGTTGAAAACCTGCCAGTCGAAAATCACTTGACTTCTTGAGTGGCCGTACATTTCTTCGTGTTTTTATAAGCCATGTTCTCACTGGAAGCAGCCATTTCAATCTTAGACAACTATAGCTACTATTTACAAGATGTTCTTTCAATCTATCAACAGCGGGAAGAGCTCGGATACATCTGAGAATCGAATACAAGTTTTCTTTCCCTTTTGCATCGGCGATTTCCTGACTGATTTCACTCAGCTTTTGTCGCTGGAAAACGAAAAGCTTGGTTTATCGCGTGAAAGAAAATAATACTTGACAAGAAACTCAATTCGATAATTTTGAAGGAATCGTTCATTAATGACTCGAAATCCGCCTAACTGTACTTGAACCTAGAGAAAGGGAAATAATTAATAATTTGTACCAAGCACAAAGGTAACGGCAAGCGTACGGTGCCACCAACACAGTGATACCCGCTACGGCTTGCTCCAACTTTTGAACACTTTACTTCATTCATTCATGAAAACCTTTCAGGTAAACCACGAATAATACTTACAAACATGTGTAAGTATTAAAACTATCGGGTGGCCGGTGGACACGCATAAAACTAGCCTGAGAAAACAGCCGACTCATATCACCTCTCAGGCCAGCTAGCGTAGTCAAAATCGCATCTGCTCCTTCGAGCATAGCAACGGTGTTGCGTAGCAATGGAATATGTCAATTGGCCCTTAAAATCAAAGCAAATATGCAAAAATGAATAACAGTGTATATAAACAGTCTCCAGGGAAAATATTGAAAATCTTTTCAATCAAGCATTGAGGGAGGGAAGTTTAACTATTTGTATCCAATTAACAGCTACATGTACCAACCGAGCGATTACTCGATACATGCGCAGTACCATGACATAGCCCCTTTAAGCCATGGCTATTGACCAATCAGCACGTGCGTTTCGTACTGTTTATGGTATAAATGGCCTTACCTGTCCTCTACCCGGTCTGTCATCACTGTAGTCTAACCCACCCATATGATTCCAGAGGGGATCTCTTCTCTTTTGGTTGCAGTACAGTTCATGTCCACTGTGAAAGAACCCCGTCGTTTTGAACACCTGAAAAAACAAGGATTTCCCCATATCATCATGACGTCACAATGTAAGGCTAGGTAACTCTGTGAGCTATACATTCTGTATGTCATCATGACATTACAAAAACAATACATTATTACAAGGCTAGGTAACTCCGTGAGCTATACATTCCATATGTCATCATGACATTACAAAAACAGTACATTATTACAAGGCTAGGTAACTTTGTGAGCTATACATTCTGTATGTCATCATGACATTACAAAAACAATACATTATTACAAGGCTAGGTAACTCCGTGAGCTATACATTCCGTACGTCATCATGACATTACAAAAACAATACATTATTACAAGGCTAGGTAACTCTGTGAGCTATACATTCTGTACGTCATAATGACATTACAAAAACAATACATTATTACAAGGCTAGGTAACTCCGTGAGCTATACATTCTGTACGTCATCATGACATTACAAAAACAATACATTATTACAAGGCTAGGTAACTCTGTGAGCTATACATTCTGTACGTCATAATGACATTACAAAAACAATACATTATTACAAGGCTAGGTAACTCTGTGAGCTATACATTCCATATGTCATCATGACATTACAAAAACAGTACATTATTACAAGGCTAGGTAACTCCGTGAGCTATACATTCCATATGTCATCATGACATTACAAAAACAGTACATTATTACAAGGCTAGGTAACTTTGTGAGCTATACATTCTGTATGTCATCATGACATTACAAAAACAATATATTATTACAAGGCTAGGTAACTCCGTGAGCTATACATTCCGTACGTCATCATGACATTACAAAAACAATACATTATTACAAGGCTAGGTAACTCTGTGAGCTATACATTCTGTACGTCATAATGACATTACAAAAACAATACATTATTACAAGGCTAGGTAACTCCGTGAGCTATACATTCTGTACGTCATAATGACATTACAAAAACAATACATTATTACAAGGCTAGGTAACTCTGTGTGCTATACATTCTGTATGTCATAATGACATTACAAAAACAATACATTATTACAAGGCTAGGTAACTCTGTGTGCTATACATTCTGTACGTCATAATGACATTACAAAAACAGTACATTATTACAAGGCTAGGTAACTCCGTGAGCTATACATTCTGTACGTCATCATGACATTACAAAAACAATACATTATTACAAGGCTAGGTAACTCCGTGAGCTATACATTCTGTACGTCATCATGACATTACAAAAACAGTACATTATTACAAGGCTAGGTAACTCCGTGAGCTATACATTCCGTACGTCATAATGACGTCACAATTTAAGGCTAGGTAACTACACGAGCTATAATTGGTCAGTTTACGGTCCATAACTTCCACAAAATTGTCATAGAGCCTCGTTTCACTCCTTTTTTAATGGCCCGCGCGCTTCGCGGTACGGACTTCGCACTCGTTTAATAGGAGGTATTTATCATGTGACCTGTACGGCCCCGTGCGCTTTCCTTTCACACCATTTATAAAAGTCACGTGATGGGGGCAGTGTATGTGTTTGACGTAAGCAGGCCAGAAAAGACCGTCCGGCCCTCATGCTTGAGCTCTTGCTTGTTGTTTTGCCATTTGAAAGTGGTTATAATTTATGATTAAAAAAATATTAACTCGCTGTATTCGGTCCGTACGTCATGACCTCGAGACAAATATTTTCCAGTCCGGACCCTACTCAGTCAATAAGTACCTAATAATTAGCATACCTGGTCAGCGATGACCGTCAGCCTGTCAATCACATTGAGATCCTTGCTGTATGATTTGAAGAGAGAGGAGAAAACAAGAGGTTATATGGTACCCACACCACGGCAAAATGCTCAGACTGCTGGCTGTAGTAGATTGTTGAAATACATGTTTGGCAATATGTGTTCGAGGCCTTAAACTTTTTCAGTGAATAATTTTCTAACTTAGTAAACTCGCAGTGAATTACAAAATAATTAAGAAAACTTAAACCTGTTAAAGTTTTAGGCTACGCTTTGAAGTAGTTTTGTTGTGGTTGAACGAAACATTTAAAAGACCTAAAATCAGGAATGATTGCATTTGTTTTCTTGTGCGAGCTCGGCTCCCCACGTGGTACCAGTTACCTGAGACAGACAACCTTGTTCCCAGGCTCTTTCCCTCCAGTTGACAGACAGAAACATGAGTTAGGAATAAAGAAAAACAAACTTGACACAAGGTAGGAAAGACATTTACTGTGCAACTACTCGGCCCAGGCCCACTCGAAGAAAGTTAGCCAATCAGAGAACAGATGATAACTAGTAATACATTAACTGCAATAGTCTCACAACCATTTTCAACAGATGAAATTTGATTGCTGAAAAAGTCATTCTTGTGTAGTTGTTTGTGATTCACTTTGTTGATAATTTTGTCTCCTTGAATTAAGTATTCTTTGCTTCTATTTCTGTGGCTGAACTTACAATATAAAATAGTTCTGTTATTCAGTTTCTGTCGATATTTCCTCATGACATTCAATAATATAGCAACAAAATATTCTTTGCAAATTTAAAATAAAATAGAAATAAGTGGACATAGAAAACATTCTCCATGTAAGGACCTTTTATTGTATCTGGCCATATCCCAAGCTATGTAGTGTATGAGAAACTCTGGAGGCAGGAACTGGTTCAAGTATTCCACAACAGACTGCAGCTCATCACTCAGGATCTGCTCATGCCGCTTCTTTTCTCTCTTCTGAAAAAGAAAGAAAGATAAAGATAAGACAGGGTTGAGATCAGCTAAAAACAATGTTTGCCACATCTAATGTTACTACCATATTGATGCATATATCTATTGATCCATATAATTTTTAACTGTAAATTATACACCAGATGTAATTTACACAATAGTTTTCCTGCCGATAAATCTCATATGAATTTTCTGCATGTCGGCACCTTTGATCTGATTGACATCACATCGCCACCATCTTTCAACTTATGTCAGTGAGTTTCCCTGTTGTTAACAAAAGAGCTATAATTTTCTGTCAATACGGGCAATACAATGATGTCGTAACACGATTTTCGTTTCAGCTGTAGAAACAATAGTCACGTAAAGAATAGAATGATGATCACATACAGGGACCGCGGAGTACCCTTAAAAGTGGTAGGGCTAAAACATTACGACCATACAGTGCAACAAGCACCAAAGGCACGATCGAGCTGCTAGGGGGGTTTGGGGCATGCCCCCCAGGAAATTTGGAAATCTAGAACCTCGGAAATGCCATTTTCTTCGTTTTCCAGGGGCCTTTCTCGCTAAATCGTTGTTTTTGTCACATTTCCTGGAAAAAAAGTGGTAGGGCTATATCCCGACCTGCCCCACCCCCTCCGTGGTCCCTGACATATTCATAAAGGCATCAAAGCAAGGCCAGTATCCAGGAAGATAAAAATCTAGTCGATGGCCTAAAATAATGTTAATTTCCTTATGACATAAAAGACCAGAACAGGTGTGGTATGACAGAAACTAAGACATTTCTGATCGACTCTATTTTTGCAATCTTTGGGAGAACTTCTTCCTGTGTGCATGGGCATTAACAATGAAGAAAGGCTGATTATATGGTAATGCATATAATTTATGTATTAATCAATATTTCGACTGGCATGGCCAACCTTCTTCAGGGTTTACAAGTGAACATGCAAGATAACGTTAAAAATTCAAAAAATACGAATCTCACGCTATGGTGTAAAATTACATACATGGTGATTAAGTGAGTCATGAGCGTGATGATGGACTGTCAGGACTAATAAAGGAGCTTGGGAATATGAAATGCATTAGATAGTTAGAATTACTGTTCTTCCTTTCTATTAATACATGTACCTTTGGGTTCTAGTGTTTGACCTTTATCAATAAGAATGTGCTTTGTGAGCTTGCATACACATCTCGATTAGAATGAATTAGTTGCATGTCATTAGGAGAGTGATTATTGGTGAGGAAATGATCCGAGATGGCAGTGGTTTTAGATTGATTAGAAGGTTTATCAACGGAGCGGCGGTGTTCATTAAAGCGATCTAGTTTCTCTGATGTATTGAGCGTTACAGTGTGGGCATGAATTAATTGTGAGGTAAACGTTTTAATCATTTCTGGTTTTTTGGTCTTATGTTAAGAATTTTGATGCAAAACAGAAATTCTCTAGTACGTTTTATAGGTTTTAGGCATCAAAAACCCAAATAAATTTTATACTACGTGCTTTTTTAGGCAAGTTTGTTTTTAATGTTGGGCTACCTGTGGTGTGCGGTCAAGAAAATGAGAAAGAGAAGTGGAGAGGCTCTTCTTTCTTCCCTCTCCTCCTCCTTCCTTTTTCTCCTCGCACTCTCCTTTTGCAGGTAGCCCAATCCAAGCTGGCAGAAAAATATTGACACACTGAATTTTAATTGAAACAACCATATAGGGGATGTTCAAAGTCAAATCCCCCAAATAACAGTCAGTGATTTCATTATGTTACCTTCACAAGATTAAGGATAATAAGAGGTGAACCAAATCTCTCCAGCAGACGATTCACATGCTGAGAAGCAGCCAAGCAATATGGGTCAGCACGATCGACTATGGAAACATACATACAAATATTAATATCATCATCATTATTATATATAGTGTTGCATTTATTTATTAAAAATAATATTTAATGACATTTTTATAATATTAATATGTATCAGTTTTATCTGTGTGAAGGAATACCATCCAGATATCTGGATACATTTAACTAGTTTCTGTAAAAAGTAGGGTTAGTTTGCAAAATTGGCAGTAACTGTGTCTGTTCTATTATAGATGCACAGATGACGTCACAATGTGAAAAGAACAAATAAGTGTGCAACAAAATGCAGTTGAGTAGTGTAAATTATGGCTCTCTTCATGTTTTTGTAATTAAGCAATATAACACGCTTTCCATGTCTTTGTTCTCTTATATAAACACGCGGGATATGTTGGGAGAACGCAGAAAAACTTGAAAATCACTCGCCTAGCGGCTCGTGATTTTCAAGTTTTTCTTTGTTCTCCCAACATATCCCGCGTGTTTATATAAGAGAACAAAGACATGGAAAGCGTGTTATATTGCTTTTATAAAATAACGAACAGGAAAAACACGAGAGAAAATCGTACGCACGCACGATCAGAAGATCAATTCTCCTAACCGTAACAGTCGTCAGAAATCGACCGACGGTGAGTTTGCACAGCGCGGGAAATCCCCCGATACAGAACTGAGAGAAACGAAGGAATGCTCTGTGTCCTCTGGCTCTGTGTCAGTGTGTGGCTCTATTTTAAAAACCTCTGCTTCAACAGTCCCCGAAAAGACTAACTCGGCATTCAAGACATGCTTTCCCGGAAATTTAAGGCGAAAGGCATTCAAGGAGTGGAGGACTTGAACTGGGTGTTTTTGTCGCTGAATGTACATGAGGAAACATGTTGAACTTTGAAGTGTTGAACTTTGAAGCAGGTTTTAGTTGAATGAACTTTTATTTTCACCAAACTCAATGGAAAGATCTAGCTGTTGGAACTTTCCTTCCAATGAGATGAGGCTAAGAGTGCAAGGTAAGAGGGAAAAACTCCTTTTGTTCTGTGAAAAAATCAACAAAATATCAACTTCACAATCGCACGTGAGTTTGCAAAATTCATGTAGTTCATAAAATGGCAAGGAGAAAGCTAAAAACACCTTATCTGAATTATCTAAGACCAAACAGGGTGAATGATAACAATTGGCCTTATGTGAAGGCTTATTATTTCGTGACTTCGTCGCCGACAAATACGTATATGTCCTTTTTTTAGTTTGGGATAAAAAAGACAGAAAAAAAATTGAAAGAGTGTTGCCTTGCTTTTCCCTCTCGTCTACTCTAGTCTCTAGCTCCATTCCTTGCTCTATTCGTCTATAAGGAGGTTGTTTAAAAACTAGACTTGTTAGCCGTTTGTGTGTTTTAGTTTTACCGTACGAAATAAGTTAAACGAAAAGTGGTTTCGACTTTTGTTTGTTGGACCACAAATAAAAATATCTTGGCCGGGATGGTTAGCAAATTTGATAACTTCGTCGGTTGGCTGTATTTTTGTTAAATATATATGTCGGTTTTGCTGATTACAATCATATTATTGAAAGTCAACGTTTGGTGAAAACATTCTTCCTTGTCGTTTGCCATTTTGATCAGTTCATTCACAATCGCGTGCCAGCGAATTTCCATGTCTATGGACTCTCATATAAACACGGCTTTCAGCCAATCAGCGCGCGAGTTTCCTCTGGGTTATTTTATAATCCACTTTAATCTTTGCCATCCTCTATTGAAAAAGTTTGAAAAGCATATCAGGACATTCACATGGTATTTCTCTTTTATCTCAGGGTGTTATTTTTGTAGTTTTGTTTTAAAGAAACATGAAGATTCAATTACCCTATATCATTATGACGTCAGGGATTGTTTATGAGGGGGACAGAATTGACTTGAACAATAGAATTTTGAACTAAATCTGCTCTGCTGAGGAAAATTTAACTTTGAATTGTCTGGTTTCCAGATATCAGCTGTATCAATGTTTATCCCACAATATTTACCATATTTGGTGGCTGTTACCGCTATTCTACGTTCTACAAAATGCATTTGATAGCGATTTCCTTCGTGTTGTTGCTGTTTTGTCCCCCTCCCGCGACCGTGATCCTTAGCGTTTAAACAATAGATTGTTTTGATTTGACGTCATAATGATATAGGTCAATTCAGTTGACATTAAGCCCATTAATTCTCACAAGCCCTCCACTCTCCTGGCCTCCTGAGACCACTGTTCTAACTGTATACAATAACAACTCACCACTGATCTGAGGCTTTGGAACCATAACCTGCTTCATATCCTGTTAGGCAAACGATTGAGAATTGTTCAAAGATTAGGGCAAACATCATCGACATATATTAGTAACCTTATAATATGTGGAATATGTGATAATTTTAACCATGTGGGATGTGACTAAAAATAATTAATTGTTTCACTATAAGTAATCAATGAAATACTCTTAGTTTCTAACTAGAAACTTGTTCTCAATAAGAAGTATGGTAAATGCTGCCTTCCATACTACATTCCATCGGCTGCTTCTTGATAGACTACAGCTGTCATTTATGCCAGCTCATACTGTGGCAGTCAGATGAACATTCCTAGAGCTAATTCTTTAAAAAAAATTGATATGTTTGATTTGATGCAGTGTGTGCAGGAAGCCTTGCCAACATTTCATCATAGCCTCCTCTGCAAGCATCTCTAGTTAGTAAGAAATAGTAAGGTTGGGAACCCTGTGGCCGGACATGTGGGCATGCGAGGGACCCCCTCTCCCTCCCTTTAGTTTTCTTTCTTTACGTTCCCAGTCTTTCCACAGGGTTCCTAACCTTACTATTTCTGACTAACTAAAGATGCCTGTGGAGGAGGCTAATTTCATCAGTGCTTTCTGATAATATTTTCAATTTCTTATTCACTGTATTTCTACAGTTTCAAACGATGATTTCCTCTTTAAATAACATAATTGATCTCATTCAGAAACGTGAATTACAAGAGCACTAACATACACTGCAGCTGTAATTTTAAACCAGAAAATACTCGGGTTACACACTAAAGCTTCAATATATTCAACAAACTTTAACATAAAAGCAGTACCGTTTTCATCGGGCATTATGGACTTACTGAATGGACTGAAACAGTTTGATTTAACAACAGCCATCTAACAAAAGCACACATGGCTGGCCTCTGGATAGCACACTGAACTAAACTGACTGAGCCATCATAAAAATAGAGCTCAGATACAGCACAAATTATGCTGCTTTCCATCCCACTGATTGGCTGTGTTTTGAGTCTTCAAACAGTGGCATTGGGGGGAAGGTGGGGGGGGGGGGGGGGGGGGGGAAGAGAGATTGACAGAAGTCATCAATAAAAATGTCCCAGAAATCATCATTTTCCCCCCAAGTTTCCCCCAATTTTCAGGACCTCTGAAAAAAAAACACTGTTTTTTAACGAGACCTGAAACAACCATGGGGCTGATCAAAGCCAGGTCCCGGCTAATCCACAGATCAAATTGGAATTTAGCGTGTTGGTTTTTGCGGAGGGAGGAAAACCGGAGAACCCGGAGAAAAACCCTTGGAGCAAGGGCGAGATACCAACAAACTCAACTCACATATGGCGCCGCGTCCAGGACTTGAACCTAGGCCACAGAGGTGAGAGGCGAAGCGCTTAACCTCTGCGCCACCCGGGCTCCCCGACCTCCCTTGTTCCTGCTTCATAACATAAGAGATTTGCTAATTGGCTGCATGTGGAATCGTCAGATCCAAACAAACAAAATAGAGATTTCTGCTAGATTAGGAGTGCTGCATATGCTAATGCTCTGGCAGCAAAAAGTTATATCTTGGTAGGTAGCTGCAGTCATACATGAATCCTGCCAATAAAACCTTCTGAAAAAATATCCCCCCCCCCCCCCTTCTGAAATTTCCAATTCCCTCCATGGTGGGGGATGACTATTTTTTGGAACCACACAATAAGCACCCATATTCAAAGAAACACCCCTTAAAATTTGTTATACAAACAACAGCAGCTGTAGTTTCTTATGTTTTACTTCCCACACCAAACAGAAATGTTAAGGCTAAGTTATATGGCAGTACCCTTTGGATAAAATGGAATTTCTATGGTACTGTAGGTCTATTTTCCAAAATGTATATTTTTTTCAAAAAAGCAAAAAAAAGGCTCACCTGAGACCAGAATGTCGGGACAGAGCCTCTTAGTTGAACATATGATGTAAAATGACCACTTATGAAGGACAGCACAGATGCATCATGGACTACCTGTTCTGTCTCCACCTCATTGGCTACATAACCCTGGTTATCAAAGAAAAGGAAACAAAGTTTGGTTTTGTGCTACATGCTAAATCTGAAGTAATATGTAAAACACAAGGAGCTGTTTTAGAAGCGATTTCTAAATACAGTGAGAGGGGTTTGAAAACCGAGGCAAAGCCAAAGTTTTTCAACCCCCTCTCACTGTATTTAGAGACTCGCTTCTAAAATAAGCTCCTTGTGTTTCAGATGGCTTCTCAAACTTCACTTTAATGATAAAATTAGCGATCTAAAAGTCTTGAAATGCGAGCTGTATTTGGAAACGATTTCTAACTACTCGTCATGGTCATGATTTCTATTGTATTCAGCTCATGAATTATTAATGAGTTTGAGAAGTTACAAGTACAATCAGATATACTGGTATCATGTTGTCAGTGATTCTTTCCAGTGGTTTCCATGGTTTCTGTGTGTTGTTATCATATTAGGCTTTAAAC
>JAOWCC010001156.1:0-40823 GCA_030867875.1 Actinernus sp. WN-2022 | reverse complement strand
TTAGTGGGTTTTTCACGAGTTCTCTACTGTAGCTTTACTCGCCCTCTTCGTGAAACGAATTTGAATCAACGCGCGCAACGATAACTGCGTAGAACCGAGGCTCCAAGATGAGGCTCATGGGTAAAATCACAGGAAACCCAATATAGGCCACAGGGTATCCAAAAGGTGATTTTTTTAAATATTGGAAACATAAACACGGTCCATTCATTTACATTATTAACGGTCACAAGCTGACTCGTACCCAGTCTTTTTTTTAAAAGACCAAGAAAGAAAAAAACGTTGGCCGAGGGGACTTGGAACCGGGTAGGATGTAGGGGAGGGGAGGGTGGAGTATGTGATCACGTGAGCACTGACTCCTAGCATTGATTCCTTTAGTTTTTCCTTCTCTCTTTCAAATAAATATTTTCAGTGCGAAATATAAGGATGAGGAATAAGGCTGCACTACAAAAACCTGTTAAATGCGTGCTGTTTTCACTTATCCCTGGTCGATGGCGATAGTTTTTTTTCTATCAGCTTGAGCAGGATTGTCGTTCACGGTTGCTTGCTTGAACAATTTTTAAAGAAAAGCCTGTCGTCCCACCAAGCTGAATGCAAATGATGCTGACCGTGACAGTTTTATTTTGTTTTTATTTCAAATTACTCGCACACCTGGTTTTTGTCTTAACTTAGTTTATACTGACCTGCACGGTAGACATCGCCAACTATTCCGGTCATGACGAGTCTGCCGTACGTCAGCGGTTTTCCATGTGAATACACTTATTTTCCAGGCTTTTGACACTGTCAATACTCATGCGATACTTAATTTTTTTTAAAGTTGTAAATATGACATGTAAGGGACCGGACATTATTTAGCGAAAGGGTCCGAATGTAGAAGACTGGAAGAAGAAGAGGAAGAAGAAGAATGATAGAAGGGAAGAGATTGAGGATATGGATGGCTGATCAAATGTCTGTGCATAGCTCTAGGATAAGGTCACCCATCCCAGTATCCTGTTAGCAAATAGTTTCTCATGTAGGGGTGCAATGCCGCTTTGGAATTCACTTTCATTGAACAGCCTATAAGATCCTAACCACGCCGAACGTTTTATTGATTAGTATAAATGTTAAATTAATTAGACATATCATATTATCCTTAAAATGCTTAGCTTAAATTAGGTTATTGTAATTTTTAAAATTATTTTGATATACTTGGCACTGCTCTCTGGAAGAGCATGCTTACGAAGAGATACCGTGGTTAAATAAAGCCGTTTATTACACATACATGCATGTATTACATTGCTATCGATTATTCTTATACTGGCCATCGTACTTACGTGCAACTTTGTACCCTGGTCCAGTACTCCAGAGTAGTGCATCCAGTCCTCCATAGTGTAGTGCATCCATGTCGGATTTTATCCACTACTTCAGAGTGAAATTATCTTAACTGTTTGTTCGGTGTCGAAGAAGAAAGGGAAATCGAAGGAACAAGCCACAAGAAACGTTGAACAAACCAGACAGCATTTTTTCCACCTCCTTCATTTTAACGAACTCATTTAGGAGGCCTAACGTCATATGAAGAACGATATCAGTATTTGAAAACTGATATAAATAAAGTCACTGCGTTTATATACCACTTTGATTTTATATGAACCAGGCCAAGCAAAACAAAGCTAATGAAACACTGATATCAGGCTTCAGTGGTTTTCATTGCTTTCGTCCACTGATTCCCCACAAGTACTTATGATCCAAGTACAGTTGTGCCTCTCCTAAGCGATCACCCTCAATGTCAAACGCAGGTTGTCGCTTACTCATAGACGGCATGGTCGCTTATATAAGAGATTAGCCAACACAGGGAGCCCGATCTGCATAGGGTCTAATTTTGAGTAGCCAAGTCCCCACCTCCTCCCCCAGAGTTTGATCGATAGTCAGAACAAAGGACAGCAGTAAACAGCATAGCTGTGAGTGCTCGTGTTAGTGACTTTAGTAGCAAGTCAAACCCACAGGTCAAACTCAAACAGCGTGTGACTTCAACTGAATTGCAAGCCCAATAGCCTCATTGGCAGTAGTCATCTAACCTGATCGACAATTAACTAAAGCTTTCCCTTTGGTAGCAGCCTTCACATTATAATGAGTACTGATTGATCTCTCAAATTCAGCAGGTTCTCTTTTTAGTCAGGTGCAAGACTAAGCTTTCTGTCTGGTAAGTGCTTTTGCTTTTCTTTCGTCTCAGAATGCAGGAAAAACCATTCAGTCGGACCTCGATTTTCAAAATAACTTTTTTAACGCATTTGTAGATGGGAACTTGTCCAAAAAAGTAACACACACACATCGTAACGACACAAGAAAAAGCAAATTTGCTCTTGGAACCAGCCGATTTTAGTTATTTTTGGATGCGCATCATATATATATTTGTACAACGTCACCAGTTCAGCCAACAGTACACACTGTGTAAACCCATCATATACCACGTCATCAATGTTATTTATTTCGTTTGACCGTGCCATACACTCAGAATCTCTCAACAAGACCAGGCAATGTTGAACAAAGTTAATTCTCTATAAACGGATCGACTATTCTACGACCCTACGCACCAACTATCTTATCCGTCCGTCCCTTTGCACAGACGCAGCTCGAATGTGACAAATCTGGAACCTTTCTGGTAAAGCCCCGCGGCCCATTATCAAACCGTTTTGGCTCTACTAAATTAGGGAGCAATACTTAGACCTTTTCCTAAGGGGATAAATATGGATACATATGATACACATCTGATTGTCCCATTGATATACATACATACATATATCTTTATTTATCCACGGAATCCCAAGCAGGTATTGTTTGATTGCCCGCTTAAGGTTATGTTGATGGGTGTTTGCTGTAGGGGTAAATAAATCATTAAGGTATTTTGGTACCTTATTTTGAAAAGTCTTATGCATCAAACGTTCAAGCTGGCTGTGTCGTCGCTGTTTCAGATCTTGATATTGAAAGTTTACAAAATAGTAAGAGCCACTTCACAAGACAACACTGCAAACTTGAGATTATTTAGGCCTATAACTTCATTGTTTAAAACTGATGATTTCTAAAGCTAAACAATTTAAATGTACTGACACAGAGGTTTTATATCAGAGGGTCTAAATGGGGTTAACTGCCTACTTACAAACGGCCTTAAAAATAACTGACAAATGACGATTTTTTTACTGACAACTGACAACCGAAAAATAACTGACAACTGACAAATTTGGTTTTCTGGGTCAAACATTGTACAATAATTTCTCTAGTAATGATTAACTAGGGCTAACTGACAATTGGCCAAAATTTTAACTGACAACTGACATGTAGACCCTCATATTAGGAGGCTCTGTCTGAATCTGCAGACATTTCAGACCAGTTTACAAGATATATTGTGATACACAATGCATAACAGTAAATACTATGTCTATATTTATTCAAGCGACGATATTTAATAGTCTCAAAATCAGCCGTCTCCTCGTAGTGGACCCGAGGAAAACGAGCTGAGAAGAAGGCTGGTTTTCAGGCTACGGTATTTAATAGACTTGGTAGCGAAACCTTACTTATAGTAAAATGATATATTAAGCTCCTCCCGAGTAACGTTGAAACTCTGTTAGAGAAGAGGTCAAAACAATGGTACTCTGGCGGGACCCAATTTTGATGGAAGAGGGGTTGTACCCGGAACCCAACACCTATTTTGGCAAATCTAGATTTTTGACCACAAATATCTTTTTGAATAAAATACTTATTAAGAAGTAACTATATTTCTAGTTTCTACAGGCAGAGAAGAATGTGTATCTGCATTAAAATCAGGTGTCCCTATTTTACAATGCGAGAAAATCACCCTCTAAAAAAGGGGTAGGGATATTACCCGCCACCCACCACCACCCCTGACAAAACTGGGTCGCATTCGAAATCCATTGCTTTGACCTCTTCCCTTATTTTTGTGGTCTGAACATGAAGATCCTGTTAGACAGAGACGCTTACCATGAGTACCAGAGATTTGTTTTCTCGCTCGTATGCTATCATGATCATCAGGGCCGTTAGTACAACCCCGCCTTCTCATCGCGTCGTAACTTTGGCGCGGGAGAGGCAGTAGAACCTCTGGTACCCATGGTAACAGAGACCACGTATAACTCAAAAGAGAGAGCACCTCCCTCGAGGTAACAGGCTAATCACAGACACCAACCTATATCATCAACACACTTTAATTACAAGGGTTTTGTTTTATTGGGCTCGTAAAGGCCTTGAGCAACAAGAATCATAAAATGCACATATATTCTACGGTGTATAACTTATTTTTGAGCTCAAATAGCAAATTGAAGCTTCTCTTTACTGTGACTATTAAACATTGCTATGTTGCTTTCTTTTATACCAATATTAATTTATGTTAATGCTATGTCCCTCCCTTCGACGTTAAAGGCGATGCTACACTGTGCAATTTTCATTGCAACTTGCTTCGTAGCGAAATGAGCAGTTTTATTGGCTGGTCACACAAACCATTGTGAGACACGTTACACGAGGGCGCAGTGTTTCACTGTACAACGATTACAATAGTGTTGCAGCGTTGCCGCAATCGTTGCAATAAATAGAACTTGGTTATATTACACGAAACAATTTCTTGTACCCACAAATTGCCTTGTGTACGACAGTGCCTCAACCGGGTAAGTTTGTTTCAAGCCACTGAATACACTTTGTTAACATCATAGACCAACACTATAAAACTAATGGAATATAGTTCTCGATTTTGATAAAAAAAACACCGTACAATTTATTAAAATCCATGTGCAGGAAAATTGTGAAGGTTTTGGGCTATAAATTTCTAACTCATAACGCATACAAACTTGAAAGGAACACAGCTTTCTTTCTTTCAATCAACCAATCAATCAATTAACAATCAGTCAATCAATCGATCGATCAATCAATCTTTATTTATCCACGGTGGCCGTGTTACTCGGGGGTGGTAGCGGAATCATGAATCATGAACCATGGCTATAAAATTTAGAGAATAAAGAGTAACGAGAGATAGCTCAGTAAAATGAATAATGAATATCGAAGAAAATTTGTAATTCATGAATAAGTGACAATCATGATTTAGCGAGGTAAAAAAGAAAGGAATCCTGAATATCTAAATTCAAATGATTCCGCTTCCACCCCCGAGTGTCACTAATCAAGCAATATGTAATTCTGACGACTGAGCGACAGTCAGAAATTGATAGTATCGAATTCTACATCTTTGTCAGTTTAATTTTCGATATAATTTTTTCGCAAACATATCCTGTATCCCTATAATAGCAAGCCTCATTGTTCCAAGAACCTTTCCTGTATTTGGAGTCACTACGTGAGCGGTCTGTATACATCATGACACATGGCTTACTCGGATCATTCGGCTCACCAGACCGCCAGTTGGAATAGGTGACGGCAGTACCATCTGTCCAGCGGTATGGTGTATCAGAACTGGCCCGATACAAACCGATCCGCACCTTGATGTGATAAGAAGAAAGATTTATATTGAAGTAGTTTTATAATGAAGTAGTTTTTTAGTTACAGAGATTTGTATTTTTGCCAAATCATCATGTTCTACTTTGCATCTGTACACCCCACGTTCTGTAATGTTTAAGGACCTGTACACACTCTGAATGACTTAGCTGTCTTCTCAGTTGTTTCACGTCAGCATATCAAACAATTTATCGAGAAAAGTGTCATTCCGGAGAGTTACCTGCCATATTCATATGTCGTCAATATTTTAATATTTGGAAAGTAGGACGGGTTTTTCAGTCCTCGTAGAATGGCGTCGAGTACTAGAACACGTTCAGCGGCCAGGAAGAGTAATAACCAACTGAATCGTTTAGTCAAGTCGTTAGGTCATGATTGATTTGATAGCTAAATTCGAAAAGGATGAACGCATGCTTTAATAGCGTTCAGTCTCCCAAAAGTTACTCTGGACGAGTAATGAAAAAAAACCACGACTGTTGCCTTTCTTACCTTCTCTTCGTGCCAAGAGTTCTAAGTCCCTGTTCATACGGACGAAATATCACCCTTCTACCCTCCCATCCTAAACAACCAGGTTAACCAACATTTCGTACATTTCTTTACAAATTACAGTCAACCGTTTACACGAAAACTTTAAACTTGGCTGGTGGAGCGGAGATATGGACTATACGGGGATGATCCGCTGGACAGGGTATGGTTTTTCGAGTTTCTGGTCTTAGACAGGGTATCCATTTTCACATCGACAGATGTTGAACAGGGTATGGTATTTATCTAGTGCTTTATTTAGTCTAATGCTTGATGAAGACTTTTTAGTTATGACACTCATTATACAAGATCACAAACACTGATAATTTGTTATTTGTCTTATAGAGGGATATACAATTTTAACACTTTGTCTTGAACAGGGTATGGAAATTTTAGTTTTTTTGTCTTAAACAGGGTAAGGGTTTCAGAGCCCCAGCGGGGCACACCCCTACCATGAACTTTGGTTACAGTACCCCCCCCCCCCCCCCCCCCGGGGGGGGGGGGGGGGGGGGGGGGGCGGAGAGCGACCATGGCCATATAAACCGATCCTAATACGCATGGAAAAAAGTGCACCCCCGGTAGGTAGTCGTTCAAGAATCGAAAGTTTAGTGACTGACGCCTTAGCCTACTATACAGACGTATGTTTTTATTCTCATAAATTCGAAGAAAAATGTTATAACGTTTTATTTTTTGTTCGAATTTACGAGTGAAAAATTCGTCTGCATAGCAGACTAGTGACGTATAAGAATATGAGAATATAAATATGAGTCTAAGGCCGTGTTCACACTTAGATCGATCGCGACCGGTCTACTTTTGATTCGATCTAATTTAGCACGGTTATGTCCACACCTAATTTGAAGTTAGTTCGATCCGAGTCGATCGCGACCGGTTTACCTGTCCACATTCGCCATTGCCTTTGAGCACGCAGTTTTGGTCAGCGGAATTTTGAAGCCGAGTATCCATGGCGACGAAGTGAAGTAAAATGGCGGTGGCACTGCAAGTAGTAATTGCAACATTTTACAACGCATTACTCTACTGTTTCAATCTGATTTCGAGTTTGAGGAAAGCCAGAAAGAGGAGACGGAATATCTTGCAGCGAAGAAGAGACCTTCGAACCAGCGAATTAATGCGTAATTTTGAAGCTTTCCGTATCCGACTACGCCGGGCGCAACGATATCAATCTGCACAAAGACGAAAGGCCTTGTTACTCTGTGCAGTTCAGTTGGAGCGCAAAACGTATACGAGGTCAACGTGGATTAAGGAAAGGAGGTCAGACATTTGGGAAGATGTTCGAACCACATGGACACATGGAGACTGGTATCAAAACGTGAGGATGTCACAGAGAACATTCACGCATATCTGCGAAATGCTAAGACCTGTCATCGAAAAAGCCTCGACAAGGTTTCGCTCTGCAATACCCGTGGAAAAGAGAGTTATGATGGCTTTGTGGAAGTTGGCTACAAATATCGAATTCAGGAGTCTGAGTCTACTATTTAGTGTAGGACGATCCACGGCGCGCAGTATCTTTCATTCTGTTATCGAAAGCATGAACACTATTTTGGGACCCAAGTACATTCAATTTCCAGGTGGAGCCAGCTTGAGAATAGTGGTGCATGGTTTTCGTCGCAGATGGAGTTTTCCACAATGCGCTGGTGCTATCGATGGGACTCACATACCAATCATCGCTCCCAGTGAAGATCACGCCGATTATTTTAACAGGAAATTCTTTCATTCAATTATCCTTCAGGCTGTTTGCGATGATAATTATGTATTTACCGATATAAGTGTTGGTCAGCCTGGGAAACATCACGACTCTTTCGTACTTCAGAATTCTCCAATTTACGCCAAGGCAATTGCTGACAACCTTTTTCCTGCATGGACCGAAGAGATGAATGGAGTTAATTATGTCCCACTGTTATTAGTGGGAGATCCCGCATACCCTGGTGAAGTACAAACAAACGAACACAAACTGTTCAACTATAGACTCAGTAGAGCTCGAATGACAATAGAGTGTGCATTTGGACGCTTAAAAGGAAGATGGAGGTGTTTGTTGAAGAGTCTAGACTTGGAAGTCAGAAATGTTCCAGCAGTGGTGTCCGCATGCTGCATTTTACATAACATTTGTGAAATACATGGGGAATATTTTGACAATGACTGGGCAGGAGAAGTAGTTCCAATCTCACCCATCAGAATACATAACAGTGCTGCAGATGCTGGAGCTAAGGAGATACGAGATGTGTTATGTGATTGGTTGAGCTCAAATCCCATCTAGGTAGAATACATACGTATATACCTCTTATTATATATATTGATCAAGTCTGATCATACTATAAGTTATTAAACAAGTATGTTCCTTTGTAATATGTCCCAAGGCCATAAAAATGGGGACAAACAAGGAATCATCCATAACTTATAGTATGGCCTAGCTTGCACTACATGTAAGTTAATAAGATGGTTATATAGGCACAGCCAACCAACAGCATCTGATTTTCCAAATACACATGCAGTGCAATTTAGCTGTGACTGCATGGATATGCAATTCTGTTGTGAAGATGTACATGTACACATGGTTTGTATTAATTACAGTGAATTGTTTTTCCCCAGAGATTTAATACAATAATAATTGTACCATTGATGTTACCTCATACATGTATAAGCATCATTTCCACGTTCCATACTTCAGCCTGCATGGGTGATTTCATACAAATGAAAGTCAGCTACATGTATTACAATTTTGAAAGCCTAAGAACCTCATTGCTCTTTCTGATGTAAATGTATGTTGTGGCTGTACAAAGTGAAGCAAGCTTAGGGGGGTTAATTCAGGTGAGAAGAAAGGAGAGAGGGGAGTGGATGGGGAAGAGAGAGCGCCTGTCTGGAACCCCTGGTTATTTTTATATACACTCACTAATAAAAATGCAGAATATTTGTAATTCATTCGACCGATTCATTCAATCATCATGCAGGAGAAATAATAAAATATATGTGGATCTGGTTGCCTGACCGAGTTCAGATTCCCCTGTTGACTCTACAAGTTTTTGCAGCAAAAATTAACTACGAGTATACAAGTTTGACTTAGCGATTTACTATGTCTTTTCTTGAAATCTGCCAAAAAGTAAAAACGAGTCAGCCTACTCTGAACTTTTAAGGAGACTTGAAACAATCATACAGACTGATCAAAACCAGGACCAGCTAACGCACATATCACTTTTACTGTCAACAAGTGTTTCCTTGTGTTGCAGATGACAGGAGTCCTCCCCAGCTTTTCCAACCCTTTTATCAGAGTTTAATTCGACGAGTGAGTCTTCATGTCTAACTGGCATTGCGCTTTGACTTGCTCTTGTGTTGTCACCGTACCCCTCGCAGTTTAGCACAGCACTAGACAAGGTTTCTTGTTTGGCGTTTATGTTGTCGACAGGTATTTCATACTGTTGTTCAACATCACAGACCTGTTCCCCTGGTATAAAAGCGGAATTTTCGCTCTGCCAGTTCGCATCGTCAGGCAAGCCATCTGGTACTTCAACGTTGCTCCTGTTTATGTCTTCCACTTCAACTGAAGACACTTGATCTTGCACAGAGCCCCCTAAATCCTGGAGATCTTGAGATAGTCGTTCCTTATTTTGTTCTTTACTTTGACTGGTAGTTTCCATTTCCTCTCTCGACCCGTTCATCCCAGATTGTTCCTGTTCTTTTGAGTCCAACTTAGTGTGTAGATCATGATCATTATTGGCCATTTTTAGAAGTGTGTTGCTCCTAAAACGTTACACAAAAAAGACCGATAAACAATATTTCATAAGTCTGGGTTCGAATCCAGCTCCAGCAATGGCCTTGTCTCTTCATAAATGGAGGAACTCCCCTCCCCACTGGGGGACATTTGTTGCAGCCACAGATACGATACTGAATTGCAAGATCCGCGCATCGATAGACTATAATTACTGTATGCTTGCATGGTTGTTTGTATTCTCTTTGCTTCCTTCTTAATTCAGGGAATACTGGTACCATAATAGTCTCCATTGGTGACGGGAGGTGCAATCCTTTGACGGGTTAATGTTCTTCGCATTCCTTGCAGCAGAGTGATTTACGCAAATTCACTAGTGCTTTGTCGTACGCTGTACTTGAGGCTAATTCTGATCGTCTTCGTTTGTATCTTTACTACAGTCCCTTCAGAGTTTACTAAAACAGCGAGTTTAACCCACAAAATATGTTTTGTAACTTGATGTTCATGTTGACGACTCACACACGAGTCACTGGAGTCGTGTAGGCGATCGGACTCAGTGTGAGCATATAGTTTGATAGTTTGCGGCGGAGATAATGCTATCAGTTTCCAAAGAGCAATATCTCTACTGTTATCAAGATGGTGAGCAGCTTTTCTTCTATTGCAGCCGGCAAGCAGTCGGCTCAAAACACCAATTAGCATTTACAATTACATTCTCAATTAAAGTTAATTTCCGGTGTTTAAACTTCACCATGGAGAACAGCAGTTTTTCTGTGCTGGGAATCTTAAGAAAATGTCAAGAATTGGTAGGCTCAGGAAATTTACCGGGAAATCGTTGATATGTCGGGACATAATGAATATAAATCGGGAGAACTTTTTTTTGAGAAAATACACCACAGCTCAAACAGGCTTCAGTCGCACGATAGCCCCAAAACTACAAATATATTCATATAACACCTTGGCATTTTTATCTCCCAGTACTATATCTTTCCTACGAAAGAGCCACTGTAGGTTTCTTCTCATACACTTCCTTAACTGAGCAGCAGCATTCACTACCTATTTGGTATACTAATAATGTAATATCAGTATGTGTACTGTAGCCAGTAAGTAGGACCTGAAAATGCTGAGTAAACCAAAACAGCAAAAGTGAAAAGGACGGAGACCTTTAACACACGCGGTTGGGACGAGAAACTAAATACATTAATTACATGAAGTACATCGAAAGCACAATCAAAATGGAAGATTTGTACGATTAATAATATACATACCCTTTTGAAGGTTATACTCAATTCACGTTTATGAAGTTCGTCAAATACAATAATTAATAATTAAATGTCTTCAACAGCCACAATCTTACATTGTCTTGAGCCCCTCATAGTTTGCTCAGCAGAGACCTGACAAGCATGCGCATAACTCACAAAACAGCTCACCGGAAATCCAAAATCAGATTTCTGGTCACTCCAATCAGCCAATCAGGAAACTGGCGGTCTCCGCTGACCAAGTCTGAAGGCTATGGGGACGAGATTGGGGAAACATAATTTTCTTTACCGAGTGACAACTGCTGGTCAAAGAGCCCGGAAAGAGTCTGGGAACGAGGTTCCGTTTCATATTCAGAATTAATAGTTTGGGGAGTGCGAACAAAACATTATAATCTATAGAATGATAATAGGCAGCTAACAGTCACGTGCTGATATAATACGTCATTAACGAATGAATTGAGCTCGTGATCCCCATGGGAAAGGCGTTGCCAGCTATCTTTAAAAGCGCAGTTTTAGAAAGATCGGCAATTGATTGGAGGTGGAAAATAGCATTTGCAAACAGGTTTTTCTAATAGCAATACCGATCTCGTACAAGGCCTTTAAATAAATGAAGTCAGTTATTGTTTGCTCTCCAGTACAACCACGTGATTTGTTAGCTGCAAAGGATCTATTGTTTTGTATTTTGTACCTGTTTCGCAGTTGCTTCCCGTGTACCCAGCAGCACATATACACGTGTATCCATTTAACTGATCGGTACAACATGCGCCATTCTGACAAGGGTTGCTAGAACACTCGCTGACATCTAAAAAAATCCAAAGCATTCGTCAAAGTTAATGATTCAAGCTTTTTGTGCGAAAAAAGGAATCCTGATAGTATGAACTGTTAAAGTGCCATTACGATCAAATTTTGACGTATCAATGTTTTGCATATTCATAAAGTAGAGTTTATATATTATTACCAGTTCAAATTGTGTTTTGATACAATGACAGGAAGTCTTATTTTTTGAGCTCCGAATATTGAATCTAAACGTCCGCCATAACTGTAGGTCGTTCCTTTATTCAGCTTTAAACAAAGGTTTATTCAGCGGAAGTGATGTCATACAATTAACGCTCGCCTGCAGAACACAACGCATGGAGGCATATTTCTACTAAAAACGTCTTCACGTACATAAGAAGAAAGTTAATTTTATCATTGCGAGTTTGGCTACTTTTTTATGCACACTACTTCGCTCCACGATGTTGTCGTGTTAAGTGTATGACACACTTCCGCTGAATACTGAGAACGGCTTCCAGTAATGGCGGACAGGATTTAACCGGTAAACTCTCCTAAAATTATGTAGTTTAACATGCCCATTTGGGAATATTTTTTACTATTTCGGATAATTCTAATACTGATTTACCTATTGACACTGAAAAAGTCGCAAATGGAAATGGTAAATTTTCGTCGTTGTGGCACTTTAATGACAAGCTTGTGCTTTGAACTTATTGTTTATTGAGAATTTTATATTCTGGCATGAGAAAAGAATGTAATCTAAATCACAACTTGAAAAAGATTATCAAGACTCATCTAAATCAATTTAGTCGTTGACAATGTGAAGGTACAGGATGCCTGAACACCTGTGAAGGTGACAGAATTAGAGACTGATAAACGGCAGAATAGCGTATGGATCCGGCTGTCTTTTCTTGATTGATTGAGTGGTCATTTATATCCTAACTTTACTAAATGCACCATCTAAAAGTAAAAACGAATTTAACTATTAGTATGTCAGAATAGATGATATTATTAAGTTCTTTATCTTATCAGAAAAATATGGAGTAACTTTTACAGCATATTGCAAGAAAAGATTAATGGAAGCCATGTTATCTTACTTTCGATAATTTCTCGATATATAGAACACATAAGAACAATCTTTACACTAGCGAAGATTTTAATTCCTGTATGAATAGCAAACAGTTGTCTTCAATTTTGTCTTGAACCATTTACTAAAGTAATTCACACAAATGCGACAATGTAATGTAATGTGACGCAAATGCATCGCTTTATATACAGTAAAAACCCGCAAGTAAGAACCTGAAAATTAAGAACCTGTTAGCCTAAAATGTGTCATTTAGACCCCCTATGAACAAGAACCTATTTAGCCTAGAATATGAAAAACAGGTTCTTATTTTCTAAAATCATATTAGTGATCAAGAATCCTGTTTGGAGAAATAGGAGCTTGCCATTGCTGTGCAAATAAAAGTGCAAATTTATTGATGTAATAAAAAAAATAAAGTGCATGAGGTTAATATTTTTGTATAGCATTTTTAAAAACTGTGGTGGGGATGGGATGGGGATGGGGATGATTGAAAAATAGGCTGATTACCATTTTGTTTTGTAGCTGGATTTTATTTGTTTTTCCACAGAAATAAGAACTTATTTAAGAACCTAAATAGCCTAAAATTGTGTTAACTACCATTTAAATAAGAACCTGTTTAGGCTAACTCCCAAAAATGTAGGTTCTTACTTGCGGGTTTTTACTGTATATATTTTTATTAAAAAAGAGTTTTCTGTGGATTTCATCTCCCCGAAACCAGTTGTTACAAATGTGACCAAGAAATAACCCGTCACGTTAAGCCGAATTTTGGTACAAACACGATGCAATGTGGGTGCATTGAAAATCACTGTTACTGCACGTGAAATGACATGATGCGAGTGTCTCTGCACATGATCTCAAGGTTCATTAACACTTATCTGTCGTACGTATCATTACGTGTGTAAGTGATCCTATCAGGGGCTCATTATAATTAAGACCCATCACTGACTCGTTTTTTATCCTTTCAAAACTAGTGTTTGTTAAAAAAATCATGATTTGAACTCCACCATACTATTTTCGCTCCGAATTGCTGATTCAACGCACTCAGGAAAATGCAGCCTTAAATGTTAACCTGGGACACCGACACCTTGTTTACTAAATGCCTTTAAAATACTCCTCACAAGTAGCTACACGTTTTCAAACACTCATGTTTTTTTTGTGTTTAGCAAGCAGGGATGAATATAATATTTCTTACCTTTGCAGTAAGTGCCATTGCCAGCAAAGCCAGTATTGCACGTGCAGTTATATGATCCAGCAATGTTTGTACACGTAGCATTCGTATGACAAGAATGTTTCCCCAATGCGCATCTCTCCACATCTTTAGGAAAAATAAAACAGCTATTAAAGAAAGGCTTGCTATATAACTCAAATCGATTTCTCTTTGCTATAAGTAGTTCTACCAAACGTCTATCAAGGATCCTTTCTAACATTATATACTGTAAGTATTCTATTTAGCTCCCCTATCTTGAAGCCCCCCTTTTAGAAATAGGAATTAATTAAGCCCCCTCCCCTCTCTATTAAGCCTCCCCCCGTCGCCTCGCTCCGGCTCGAGATTGTATAGGCCGATACAACACTCCTGCTCATCGGTTGTAAACACTACATACATTTCGTCCGCTCATAGTACATAATGAGTATTCAACTAAATCTAGATTCGTTAGGTTTTACAGCTTTTAATTCAACAGAAAAGGCATATAACTGTCATCGTGAAATTATATGATGCGAGTGTCTCTGTACTTGATCTCAAGATTCATTAACACTTATCTGTCGTACGTATCATTACGTGTGTAAGTGATCCTATCAGGGGCTCGTTATAATTAAGACCCATCACTGACTCGTTTTTTATCCTTTCAAAACTAGTGTTTGTTAAAACAAATATTTGAATTCCACCTTACTATTTTCGCTCCGAATTGCTGATTCAACGCACTCAGGAAAATGCAGCCTTAAATGTTAACCTGGGACACCGACACCTTGTTTACTAAATGCCTTTAAAATACTCCTCACAAGTTACACGTGTTTTTTGTGTGTTTAGCAAGCAGGGATGAATATAATACTTCTTACCCTTGCAGTAAGTGCCATTGCCAACAAAGCCAGTATTGCACGTGCAGTTATATGATTCAGCAATGTTTGTACACGTAGCATTCGTATGACAAGAATGTTTCCCCAATGCGCATCTCTCCACATCTTTAGGAAAAATAAAACAGCTATTAAAGAAAGGCTTGCTATATAACTCAAATCGATTTCTCTTTGCTATAAGTAGTTCTACCAAACGTCTATCAAGGATCCTTTCTAACATTATATACTGTAAGCATTCTATTTAGCTCCCCTATCTTGAAGCCCCCCTTTTAGAAATAGGAATTAATTAAGCCCCCTCCCCTCTCTATTAAGCCTCCCCCCGTCGCCTAGCTCCGGCTCGAGATTGTATAGGCCGATACAACACTCCTGCTCATCGGTTGTAAACACTACATACATTTCGTCCGCTCATAGTACATAATGAGTATTCAACTAAATCTAGATTCGTTCGGTTTTACAGCTTTTAATTCAACAGAAAAGGCATATAACTGTCATCGTGAAATTATATGATGCGAGTGTCTCTGTACTTGATCTCAAGATTCATTAACACTTATCTGTCGTACGTATCATTACGTGTGTAAGTGATCCTATCAGGGGCTCATTATAATTAAGACCCATCACTGACTCGTTTTTTATCCTTTCAAAACTAGTGTTTGCTAAAAAAAATATTTGAATTCCACCTTACTATTTTCGCTCCGAATTGCTGATTCAACGCACTCAGGAAAATGCAGCCTTAAATGTTAACCTGGGACACCGACACCTTGTTTACTAAATGCCTTTAAAATACTCCTCACAAGTAGCTACACGTTTTCAAACACTCATGTTTTTTTGTGTTTAGCAAGCAGGGATGAATATAATATTTCTTACCTTTGCAGTAAGTGCCATTGCCAACAAAGCCAGTATTGCACGTGCAGTTATATGATCCAGCAATGTTTGTACACGTAGCATTCGTATGACAAGAATGTTTCCCCAATGCGCATCTCTCCACATCTTTAGGAAAAATAAAACAGCTAGTAAAGAAAGGCTTGCTATATAACTCAAATCGATTTCTCTTTGCTATAAGTAGTTCTACCAAACGTCTATCAAGGATCCTTTCTAACATTATATACTGTAAGTATTCTATTTAGCTCCCCTATCTTGAAGCCCCCCTTTTAGAAATAGGAATTAATTAAGCCCCCTCCCCTCTCTATTAAGCCTCCCCCCGTCGCCTAGCTCCGGCTCGAGATTGTATAGGCCGATACAACACTCCTGCTCATCGGTTGTAAACACTACATACATTTCGTCCGCTCATAGTACATAATGAGTATTCAACTAAATCTAGATTCGTTAGGTTTTACAGCTTTTAATTCAACAGAAAAGGCATAGAACTGTCATCGTGAAATTATATGATGCGAGTGTCTCTGTACTTGATCTCCAAGATTCATTAACACGTATCTGTCGTACGTATCATTACGTGTGTAAGTGATCCTATCAGGGGCTCATTATAATTAAGACCCATCACTGACTCGTTTTTTATCCTTTCAAAACTAGTGTTTGTTAAAAAAAAATTTGAATTCCACCTTACTATTTTCGCTCCGAATTGCTGATTCAACGCACTCAGGAAAATGCAGCCTTAAATATTAACCTGGGACACCGACACCTTGTTTACTAAATGCCTTTAAAATACTCCTCACAAGTTACACGTTTTTTTTGTGTGTTTAGCAAGCAGGGATGAATATAATACTTCTTACCCTTGCAGTAAGTGCCATTGCCAACAAAGCCAGTATTGCACGTGCAGTTATATGATCCAGCAATGTTGGTACACGTAGCATTCGTATGGCAAGAATATTTCCCCAATGCGCATCTCTGCATATCTTTAGGAAAAATAAAACAGCTATTAAAGAAAGGCTTGCTATATAACTCAAATCGATTTATCTTTGCTATAAGTAGTTCTACCAAACGTCTACAAGGATCCTTTCTAACATTATATATTGTCAGTATTGTATTTAGCTCCCCTCTCTTTTAAGCCCCCTTTTAGAGAGAGGAATTAATTAAGACCCCTCCGATCCCCTCTCTATTAACTAAAGCCTCCCACCCCTGTCGCCTAGTTCCGGCTCGAGATTGTATAGGCCGATACCACACACCTGCTCATGTTGTAAACACTACATACATTTCGTCCGCTCATATTACATACAGAGTATTCAACTAAATCCAGATTCGGTCTGGTTTTACAGCTATAAAGTGCCTATGAACCTTATTATTTTATTTTAGATATCAATTCTACATGAATAGTAGAATGGTACAATATATCTTGCTTTAAATGCTGTGCCGCTGACCTAAGGTTACCGGTTACCTTCAAAACGAAAAAGATGGAAAAACGTTTTTTTTTTTGCAGAGAAATGTAGTTTTAGTAGTAGTGTCTCACATACCAAAAACTCTTTAATTACTCGGGCTGCCTGTGGCAGCACCGAGTCTTAAAATGCAAGTCGTTCTTTTTTTTTGTTTTTTTTGGGTGTCGCAAAATTTCTGGGCATGCGTTAAAGGTCAAATTCACACCAATAAGATTGCACTGTGTTGGTCACGCAACAATCGCCAGGTTAATTTATTTACATAATTTAATACAGTAAAGCAAGATGGCGGAAGACCCGCGAGGACTTTCTCTCTAATTTGGAGTCTCATCTCTCAAATGTAAGCCAGTTTAATGTTTTATTTAACTTCACTCGTGCGAAAGCCTTCCAACAGGCTCAGGATATTTCAACTGGCGCTATTGTCGGAGCCGAAGGACCGCGTTTTTTACCCAGATGGCCAGTGATTTTATATACGACACGTACGACGACCTGAAGCCAGTGAACTGGGGCCAGGATCCGGAAAGCTAAAATTCGAAGAAATAGATATTGGAATCTATAAGCCATCGGCTCGCTGTGCTGCATTTATAACATCCGAGGAAAACATCTTATTTTGGGTGAAGGCACTTCAAGACCAATATTAGGAGTCTCTTAAAAACTGTCAGAGATTTAAATTTACCGTAAGTTGGCCAATCAGAGAGTATTGAGATCAAGTTATTTCGTTCCAGCGAGGATATTGACCTAGCGGAAACGGTAAAAGCTGTCGAAGGATTTTACATATAATCATCCACGTCTACTTAACCTCAGGAATAGTTATGTGCCAAGGCATGGGCAAAGATTGAGTTTCCCAGATTACAGATGAAAGTAGAGAACTTAAATGAATGAAGAAACAGGTCACGCGCGACATGCTTGAGAACATGAACATGTTCAACACTTTATGTTATACTACGAAAACAAAACAAATTACAGAGCCTGCAAGTTCACAAGTCAATGAAAAACCCCAAGAGCCTGTAGTTTTGGATCAACATATCCTTGAAACTCCAAAAGCAACATACACATGAGTCAAATTCAAACCGGAAGAGACGGAATTCTTTAGATTATTCACGAGGATAAATTTGTTAGCCCGCAATAAGAACTCTCTCGCTGCTTTAATGACCTTGATTTGTAACACGGAGGCTGACCTAACTAATATGCGTAATGAATTCTTACTCTCGTCACATCAAAACGAAACTCAGTCATTTGGAAGACAAATTAGTGCAGCAAGATAATATATACAAGACCGAAATCAAGATGCTGTCATCGCGTATTATTGACCTAGAAGTTGAAAATGGCGAGTTGAAAGCGGATATAATAAAGCTGAGATCCGACTTTCAAACTTTAAAAACAAAATCAAGAATACAAAAAAGAAGACAATGAAAGACCAAGGTCTCCAGTGTACCGAGACTACCCAACCTACTGAAGCTTTAGCAACGAATCAGTTCGTTCAAGAGCCATCTTTCTTACATGACAACCCGATCCCTATTCATCAGAATACATTTTCTGTGCTAAACTAGTCGTAGCTATCGCTAAAGTGCCAACGAAAACAAAAACCCAGAAAAATTGCCTCCACCTGATCTGAATATGATACGCTGATAAACGAGAATAGCAATTATATTTATAGTTTGTTTATATTTTAAATTTTACTAAAGGTGAGAATATCAGACGAACAACAAAAGGCGACTACCGAGCAGTAGGAATAATCTCTGTCAGTAGGAATAATATATAAATCAAGTTTTTGCCTTTCTAAGCCGGCCCTACGAACACTATACTTTTCCCTAGTGTACCCGTACCTCCATTATTGCGTTACTGTTTGGGGCTCAACGTATCCATCTAACTTACATCGTATTATTTTGCTCCAAAAACGTGCAATTAGAATTATAGATAAGGTAGCCTTTGACGCCCATACTGACCCAATATTCAAACAACAAAGGATTTTGAGATTTGAAGATATTTATTTACTCAATTTGGGAAAATTTATGTATTCGTATCAAAACAATTTACTTCCTCGAGGTTTCGACAACTTATTGTTGAGGAATGATCAAATTCACAGTTACAATACCCGAAGTTCTCATTTATTTCATGTTCCTTTGTGTAGAACAAATATAAGACAATTCTCTGTTAGTTTCCAAGGTCCTAAATTTTACAATACTTTGAGTTCAAATATACGTAACGCAATGTCCTTTTCTTCTTTCCAATTCAATCTTAAGAACTATCTTTTCTCCCGCAATTAATTAAATATAAAATTGTATTGTCTTTCATGTTTGCATTTTAATGTATTTGTTTAGTTTTGTTTAGTTTTGTTAGCGTGTTGCTCTTGCCGCCTCAATCAATTTATTAACCAATATTAATTGTAACGAGGTGGCCCAGAACCTCACAAGCCTTTATGGTTTCTCTTGGGCTACCCCGCCACTTATTTTAATCTTTGTAAGATTTCGTACTATTTATATTTGTGGCAAATAAATGAAACTGAAACTGAAAAACTGAAAACTGTTTAATTTGACCCAGAGAGATAATCAGGGTGTAGCAAGCCACATAATTTTAATTTCGTTTACCTAACTGATGTGTTGTGAAACAGCGCGCGCGCCAAGTTACACCACAAGCACAAACATTCCGAACTTTATCACGCCAATGCTTTCATACAATTTAATAAGGGAATGGAATTATATTTGCAATAAAATTGCTCCGAGTGTCACGTTCTTGTGTCATTGCATATATTCTGCTATGCTGGGCTAGTTATGATCGGTTTTTACATGGAGGTTTTAACTTTTCAGGTGTTTCGTTTCAGTTGCACAAAGCCATGCAGTCAGTACAGATAGAACCGGATAACTGGAACATTATATAGCTCCAATAATACATAAGTTTCGAAAGCAATGCCAATATCAATATTGTCATAATCTACCTTGCTTAGTCTTGCGTTTAAGGCTGACAAGTTCCATACAAAAACACACAGCGAATCTTTACATCATAGCACAACACCAGTTTTAAATTTGCACTACTGATCTGGATATTTTGCTTGCAACTTGAGAAATATGAGGTTTCCAGGACATGTGTTCGTCTAAAACCACCCCAAGAAATACCACCTCACTGACACGATCAATGCTATGATTATTAATCTCAATCGTTAAGTCAATTGTTTGCCTTTTTTGCCGTGGTTTAAAAATCATATAATTAGACTTTTTAATATTAATCGATAGTTTGTTAACATCAAACCAATTTGATAATTTAACCATTTCAGTGTTAATTGTATCTATCAAAAGGGGTAGATCCTTGTGAGAAAAGAATAGATTTGTATCATCAGCAAATAACACTAGTTCAAAAGCGTTAGTGGCATTACAGAGGTCATTTATGTATACCAGAAAAAGGAGCGGCCCGAGAATTGACACTTTAGGTACACCACAAGTTTCGATTGCTATGTCGATATCAACACTGTAATAATCTACCTTTAGTCTTGTGTTTAAAGCTGACAAGTTCCATACAAAAACACACACAGCAAATCTCTATAGCACTAGCTCGGTAGTCTCCTTTTCAGTGCCGTTCGTTGATATTCTCGCCTTCCACATGCTTTCTTCGTCCTCCCAGTCTTCTGAACTTCTCTCACAATATAGTCTTCATCATATTTTTGTTCTAGTACGAAATTGCTCTGCCATATCGATGAAAATCTACTCTAATTCCGAGCGTGTGAAAATTCTGCAAAGAAAACAAGTGGCTACGAGTTACCCGCAAGACTCCGGTGGGACGAAGTGACGTAAAAAACGTCACATGAATTAATGTGAACAAACTGGCGGCGCCCATGTCTTCTCGGGGCCAACTTTGAGGGGCTCGTTCTCAACTCTGAAAACGTTTTATCAAATTTTAATACATTTTCTGAACAAAGTACATCTGAAAGATGCTTTTGAGTCCAAATGTGTTTTTCACTCGGGTATCCCTTTAAGTGACAGAGAGCCCAGGCTCACAACAAGAGGAAAATATAAGGATTTGTATGAAACTTTATCGCTAGTATATATAGCTGATGGAAAATGATAATAAACAGCCATTAAAGTTTACATACCACAACAAATGTTGTCTATCTGTTGTTTCTTGACTGTCTTGGAGCCCTCAAGCCGCACTTCGGCAAGAATTTTGTTTTAGTTCACCTCTACCTAAAAAATCACAAGGGTGCACACTCGTCCACTCGACAGGCCGACGAAAAAACACCACATATCAGCTTTAACGGATCCCAGTCGCTCCAAAACCTCACTCGAGTGTAGATCGAAGATTGCTTTTCCCAGGTAGCGTGCTTTCCCTCTCTAGCATTTCTCCACTGCATCAAGAATACGGAAAATATTATCAAAACGTTTCAACTTTTCGCTTGCAAGTGCGGCAATCATGGCATGTAACCGAGCCTTTCACGAACAGCGCCCACTATGATTGGTCGATAGCTGTCATGGAAATGATACTCAATTCTCCCGTCGGGGAGGGCAATGAACGTAACGCAACACCCAGTCGTTACAACAAAAGCTTGAATATTATTGAATGTGTCAAAAACGTGTAGTCGGAAAGTGTCTTCGTTTCGGCTCGTAGCTATTTTGTCACTTTAGGTGATAACTCATTAGTCTTCCTTTGTATTTGTAGCATTGAATATACATACCTTATGTACATAAGGCAGAATCTCTTATTGTCTGCCTCTCGCTTGTTGGACAGCACATAATAATCCAAACTTAAAGATTTTTGTTTTGGCTTTAGCCCTCGGAGCCTTGTACGATTGCATTCGGTCGAGGAGTACGTTTCCAGAAGTTTTTCCACGTAGCAAGACGTGTTTTTTTACGATGGTTTTTCGTAGCGGGCAACGTACACAATTTTCTTTAGACATTGTTGTTGTGTTATTACTTTTCAGATTTTCTGTATTTGATTTTAGCATGAGAATTTGTTATTCTCAGGTGATTATGTTATTGGTTGTTCAACCATCCTTTTAGGATGGATATATGGTTTTTGGAATGTTTGCTGCATTCCTTTATGTCACGTTAAATATTATGATTTTGTAATATAATTAGTACAATTTAATGATTTGTATTTAACGAAGTTAATTAAAGAAACCGTTTGCTGTTGTCCACCAGGCATCCCGCACTGTCACACTCCACGGAGTCTTTGCGTGTTTTATACATATCATGTGTTTTACGTTTTTTGTGCCGGCATTTGCGGAGTATAGAAATCAGTGAAGGGTTATTCAAGTCAAAAGCAATGCCGGTAATTAAGAACAATAAATCAGAAAAAGTATATCAAATAGTTTCACTAAATTTTGTTATTGTTGAAATTATTACGAATAAACATGCACGCTAAACGCTTTTTTGTTTGATTTTCTTTCTCTTGTTTTTACTTTCTTAATATGTTGTTGTTTTTGTTCAATATGTAGTTGTAGTGTTTATGTGGACCCAAATCTCTTGTATTCTTGGTTTGCACGTTACATCATCGCCACATTGTTGTAATTTTCCAAAGTCGTTACGCGTATTTGATAACATGTTTTTATGTTAATGTGAATTATGAATTATCGTAGCAAATAAATGAAAACATTTTATTTCATAACAACTCAATTATTTGTATTTTCTCCAACAATAAATACAACGTACTACATGCTCTACATTAACTCATTCTTGAACGCATCTAATTTCTTGTTGTTTGTATTTATACTCACGGGTTTCCTGTTTTTTTTTTTCGCGTGCGCAAGTCAGTGGTATAGTTAACTGACTTTAGTATTTTATCTGACCCATGAATCGACTCTAAGTAAGTTCTACATTACATCGACCACAGCATAATGTTTCATGCACAGGTAAGCACTACCCACGTCTAGATCTCACGTCAGTTATATATATGCGCACATTTTTAGTGTTCCATTGCCATGTACTAATTACCTTATTTAATTATGATGTCAACAACCAAAACAAGCCGAAAAACCGTGTTAGGATCTCCAGTTAAGTGATAAATCAGCAGTTGAGAGTTTCCTGCAAAAAGCCTACTATTATACACCGGTTGAAATGTCAATATAACTAATTTAATAAAACGCACGATCAACAACTATATTGTTAGTTTATATTGTTTACCAATGTAGGTTATTAATAATTGGATTTCCTAGATCGATAATCGATTCGGGCCATCGGTCCTGGCATCGGTAATTAGTCAGACCGCGAAAACTATTTTCAGTATTGGAATTCGATTACCGGTATTGATAATTCGATTATCGATATCGATAATACCCCAGAATAATTTTGAACGGTTTTTTAAGCAAATAAATAATATGTCCCCACAAAAAAAGTCATATTGTTATCAATATACAACGCCAAATAACTGATAAAATACTTTACTGAATTATCATTCGGCATAATCAGCTTACTAAAAGTTGACCGGGCGGTAGATGTGTTTGCAGCCCGCTCGGTTCGTCATCGGCCCGCTAGTTTGAGAGCTTTCGCTAGGCTGATTTTCTATTTGACCGCGTATTTTGATGATAATCAAGAATTTTACGAATCGGTTTGCATGTTTCAAGTTTTGCAGTTCCACAAGTGAATATCCCACTCATGACTTCATTTTGCTTTGTACACACCCTTAGTGATGCCTTTAGGCTAGTTTATCTACTGAAAAATCAAGTCGAGTATCAAGTACATGTTGTGTACTTGAACACTGTATTAAATACATGTACAATGCTAATGAGTCATTATTATCAATATACGCGGCCAAATAGAAAAACACGCGCTCTGCGGGCGGCAAATGACTTTTAGCGGGCTGCTTAATGCATTATCAGCCATTTTAGCCTATTTTATCATTAATCCTATAAAGATTTTACAGAAAAAAATGTTTTCGAGCTATACTCCATGAACTATGGGATTCGCATACATCTCCTCTGTTTAATAAATTGAATATTCTCAAATTGGAGGACATCCATAAGCTTCACACTAGTCTCTTTATGTATGACGTCATTAATGAAAACACTAGTAACATTTTCTCTGCTATGTTTATACGATTAACCAATATACATAATTATGACACAAGACAGAAAAACAAACAAACATTCTTTATTACATCTACTAGAACAGAGCATAAAAAAGATTCATTACCTACAATGGTATTAAAGTATGGGAAAAGATACCCCAAGATATTAAAACAGGTTTTCAAAAAGAAAGTCACAGCCTTGTTGTTTGAAACTTACTAGAATGCATAAGTAAAGTATTATTACCTTTTGACACCTTCTAAAATTATTACCATACTGTAATTAAGTCATATTGTTAAATACTGAACTCGATAGTAGCTGGAGACATGCTGAAGCTTCGCCAGTATTTTTATGAATTTATTATGCTGTGATTGATTCGTAGTTTGTTTTAACCACAGTTAAATATATACGAAGTAATCTTGGAATTCGTGACACACATGTACTATTGACATTCGCGCATTAAAATTTGAATTAGAATGTTATGTGGATATTATTTGACCTTGTATATTGATAATATTATAAATGATAATAAATTACTCTTGTAGGGACATATTGCTATTTTCGCAATTATTAATGTGGTCTACAACTTAATAATATTTCTTAATGATGATTTATTAACTGCTGATTACGGAAAAGTAGTAATACACTGTACCTACAAATCAGTGTAATATTATTTTATGAATGAAATATTTTAATTCAACATGGACATTAAGCTAATATACCTTATCCGTTTTCCGCTCCAATGCCCACGAACAAAGGCACCAAGTCGAGATTGGAGTAGACATTTTTATACAGTTACTGTATTTTGTCTACCTCAATCTCGACTTGGTGCCATTGTTCGATGACTGCGGGAAAGGTCTATTAATTTAGTAGTAAGTGGAGGGCGATGAACGTGCCAGTCAGCAGTAGACCCTCACTTCCGTCTCACACCCGGTTCAGATGGTGGTATTATTATTATTGCGCATGCGTACTAATTAGCATAAAGTGGAGGGGAGGTGGTATAATGGTCAGCGGACGCAGATCATTGCGCATGCGTGACAAGAATTAGCAGGATGTCTGTGGTATTGGAATTATTCCAATGTTTGTGTACAAATACGAAAGAGGAAGGATGGGAACAATGACAGAGATGAATGTTTTTGGAGAAGCACGGTGCGGCATTGCAGAACTTGTTCGAACATGCGATAAAAGAGATGAGGAGGCGAGGGATAGGATTCGATGTTTGAGTGCACGAACAGCTTCACGAACGCATTATTAATGGCTGGTGTTGTCGGGTGAGGTATTTGGAACAGATGCCACCATGCGAGGGTAGTGTGACCGTGGGGTTTGTGGAGAGTAACGTCGGGTTGGTGCGTCTCATGTATTATCAGGAAGAGAGGGAAATGGGGGACATGACGGCAGTTACAAGCAGGGGTGTCACGGGTGGGTTTGCATCATTGATCGAGATCGGTCATGGCGAGCACCGCGTCTCGGACAGTCGAAGAAAGCATCGTGTGTGTTTGTGCAAGTCGCCCGTAGAGGAGTGTTACGCCAAATATGGGAGCGGTCGTGTCTTTGTCAAGTGTGGCGTGCGTCCCAGTGTGGCTGCCGGTACTACGGGGTGTAGTATGTTTCTGTAAACCGGGAACGAGCAAGAGTGGACAAGCTTATTGGCGTTGTGGGAATGGAAGACGGGGAAGAGAAAAGGAAAGAGAGCCTGATATAGAGCCATTGAGAAAGGCCTTCCGCCTCCCAAGCCGGCTTACGTCATCGAGCCAATGAAATTTGTTTCCTGTTTTCGGACCAGTCATCACGAGCCTCAGCAGTTTATAATTTTTAAATGTTAACCGGATTTTACATCAAGCTAGTTTTTCGATCTCTGTGAAGAAAATTTAAGACCTTAATATGGTACTTGTATTTCATCTGTTTCTTTGTTTTGTGCTACGACAAATACAGAGTTATGCTGCTCCTTCAAGGATAATAAGCCATTAAATTGCCGTGGGAATAGACCAGTTCGCGATAAATTCCGACATTTTAAAAGGGGTACAAACATGGCGCGAAATACAGTGTTTGTATGGGAATCCGATGCCAAATAAAATCCGTAAAATCGAATTTCTGAAATATTCTTCAGATACAAGCTTAAGATACCAGGTAAAAGATTAACTGATCGAAATTCGAGGGATGTAGCTGTGCTGGGAAGCATGCAATCGTGTTTTCAGTTTTCCATACATTGTCTGTAAAAACGGGTCAAATTCCAATGCCATGTTTGCACCCCTTTCAAAATGTCGGAATTTACCGCGAACTACTGGTCTATTTGTGCAAAATTTCGCAGCATTTGAGCGGCACAGCTTTGATACCATTCACTACAAGACGAGAAGCTTGCTGTATTTTTATCAGCTTCAGTGGACCATAGTTAATAGAGTGGAATGGTTATGAAACCCAGCGACCTTCTTTGTTATATGTCTTTGTTAGCTTTTTTCAACCGTGACCCTGCACAAACACAATATAAATTCCAATGTGTTAAACAATCAGCCAATAGAAACGTGTGAGTTCAGTCGTTCAGGGGACGCTAATGAACTATGACCGTACACAATCTTTTGTCTTACCCCCTTCCAACATAAATCGCAGCGCGTTTGTTAGCCCCTTTGAAGTCTGCCGGGTTTCATAACCATTCCACTCTATTAACTATGAGAAAAAGGGTGACAATTTTCATTTTTACGCGCCGATCTCACCGTCAATCATGCGTCTCAAAACTCAAAGCTGTAGGATTTCACGCTTCACGACGTTCCGTTCTTATCCATGCTTTCTATTGGCTAGGCTGCTACTACGTCACCGGTCAAAAATTTAACCGGTAAATTTGGCGCGAAACAAGTGGGAAAAGTCCTTTAAAACAACTAACTGTAGCGGGGAACAAATTAAAGGACTTTAGAAAGTCGTTAGTGTACTGTTCAAAGTGAGCTCGCGCGGAGCTGGCATTTTTACACCGGTTTTACAGCGGTTAATTCGGAGAGACAGAAACAGAAATGGTGGGGGCGTGTGTTTTTATATTAAAACATCAATTAACTTCTCTATACGTACTGATTTAGAAATTGATAATCTTGAAAACCTATGTATAGAAATACGAAAACCTCGATCTAAGCCATTTCTCGTTGTCACTTGGTATAGGCCACCCAATTCTCCTGTTGAATTATTCTCGCATTTTGAAACCCTTATTAGTCGACTAGATTCCGAACATGTTGAATTTTATCTAATGGGAGATTTAAATTGTAACGTGGCCTCTACCTCTTGTGATAGCAACACACGTTTACTATCCGAAATCGCTGACATTTATGGGCTTGAGCAACTCATAAACGAAGCCACCCGTATAACGGAAACTACCTCGACGCTTATTGACTTAATCTATACAAATTGCCCTGATAGGGTAACCTGTTCTGGAGTTTACCATGCTAGTATCAGTGACCACAGTCTTGTTTATGCCTATCGTAAGGTATCCATTGATATGCCTAAAGGGCATACTACTATAACTTATAGAAACTTTAACAATTTTTGTCGCAAAAGTTTCCGTCACGATATTGCATGTCAAGATTGGGAAAGTATACGGAATTTTAATGACCCTAACGATATGTGGTCTGACTGGAAAACCAAGTTTTTGACTGTGGTTGATAAACACGCCCCAGAGAGGACAAAGCGTGTTAGGTCAGCCAAATCACCCTGGATCACGTCAGCCTTGAAAAAAACGCATGCATGATCGAGCTATAGCTAAACTCAAGGCTGTACGGTCTACGGATCCACATGATTGGGCTAAATTCAAAATATTACGCAATGCAGTTAATAACGAAATTAAATCTGCTAAAGAATCTTACTACAAGAACACTTTCAATCAGCATAATGGCAACTCACGAAAGACTTGGCAGACTATTAATGAACTCACTAGTCGGAAATCAAACAAAACATCTGTGAAGGAGTTAAAATTGAATGATGTTTCCATCACGAATGCTACTGAATTGTCGGAAACATTCAATCAACATTTTTCCACAATAGGACCGAAACTTGCTAATGACATACCTTTGTCTGAAAATAGCACCAGCTACCTTGACCATGTCATTGGCACAGACGATAGATTTCACTTTAGTCCTACAAGCAGTACCAAAGTTCATTCTCTTCTAAATAAACTCTCAAAGTCAAAGGCCACTGGTCTTGATAAAATATCTGCCAGGCTTATTCGTGAATGTGCCGATCTTATATCTACGTCACTGTGTGAAATTTTTAATAGATCATTAGAATTTGGCGTGTTTCCAAATGCCTGGAAATGCGCCAAAGTCACGCCACTATACAAGGCAGGTGAACGGAGTGAGATGAATAATTACCGCCCGATTTCGGTGATCTCAACTGTGGCGAAGGTGTGTGAAAGGATAGTGTATAATCAATTGTATGAATACTTGTCAAAACATGACATCATTTCAAAACAGCAATCTGGATTCCGATCCTTTCATTCCACCGTTACGGCCCTTCTGGAGGCTACCGACAATTGGGCATATAATATCGACCGTGGGAACGTTAATGCCGTAGTATTCTTAGATTTTAAAAAAGCGTTCGACACGGTCAATCACGAGATTTTATTATCTAAAATGGCTCATTATGGGATACAGGGAATCGCTCACAATTGGTTCAAGTCATATTTAAAAGACCGCACACAAAAATGTGATGTGAACGGTTCTCTCTCAAAATTTTGCACACTTAAATGTGGCGTGCCTCAGGGAACAATCCTAGGCCCATTGCTATTTCTGCTCTATATAAACGATTTGCCTAACTGTTTATTAACCTGTCAACCTAGATTGTATGCAGACGACACCCATATAACATACGCTGATGCTGATTTAAGTTCACTCCAGACCTATCTAAATCAAGATCTGGAAAATATCAGCAGGTGGCTGACGGTTAATAAACTGACCCTAAATATGACGAAAACTGAATTTATGCTAATCGGCTCCAGGCAGAAATTGAGCACGTTGGCTGAGGCTCCTGAGGTCACAATCAATGGCGCTCCAGTAAAGCAAGTCGCAACCGCCAAATCTCTTGGATTATTGATTGACGAAAATCTCACCTGGCGAAGCCATTTAGAAAAGTTATCAAAAAAGATTGCCTCTGGCATTGGAGCCATTAAGCGGATGAGACCATATGTCCCCCCAGCAACATTGCATTATATCCATAACGCTTTAGTACAGCCTCATTTCGATTATTGTAATGTTGTTTGGGGGAAATGCGGCAAAACATTAGCAAACAAACTACAAAAGCTACAGAATCGCGCTGCTCGAGTGTTAACTTTTTCAACCTTTGATGCCGATGCCGACAGACTAATGCAGGATCTGGGTTGGAAAAGCCTACAAACACAGCGTCAAATGCAAGAAGCAATTATGGTTTTTAAATCATTACATGGTCTCACCCCGGAATACCTTAGCTCCAAGTTTATTAAACGCGATGATGTTGCCTCATATGCTTTGAGAGATTCCGCAAATAAACTTAAGATTCCCCTGCCGCGTACCGATTATCGCAAAAACAGCTTCAGCTATAGCGGTGCTGTTCTCTGGAACGGTTTACCAGGAAACTTTAAGGCAAGCTGAATATCTGAGCAAATTTAAGAAATTACTAAATGTGCACTTTTCTCAGTAAAGTAAGAAACACGGCATTCATGGAAAGCAGGTTTTTTATTTATTTTTTATATTTAACATATAATCGTAGTTTTAAATAGTTAAGTACATTAGTACATATAGGTTAGTTAAATTATCTTATTATCTTATTATTCTTATTACATATATTATTATAAACAGCCTGATGATTTTTTTACCGTGTATAAATAAATAAATAAATGAAGAGTCTTCTGTTTTTACCCAATCAGCGCAACGTCCAGAATCTGGATGTTTGACACAAGTCCTTGAATAGGTTTGTGTCAGGCCTTCCTTTCTTAGCGTTGAATATCCAACTTAGCGTTGAATATCGGGTCATTTTTGGGAGATATCGCGCTGCACTGAGAATCAAGTCGCCATTTTAAGGAGTAGTATATCGAAAGACCTCAACAGCTTGAATTATAACTTCGTTTGCAATACTTATCGAGCGTTCCTATCCTCACCTTCGATTCCTTTTGAAAGATCGAATATTGCTTCGTGATTTTATCCTAATTCCAACACTTTGTGTACTTCAATCGACTCGGTTTTGCAAATCCAGTTTGTGTAATAATGAAGGTTCAAAGGACTTGCCAGTAGAGTCTCATAACTAGCCACAGATTGGGTAAAACTATAGCATTTCCTTCCCCCTTCGCTGCTTCAACGGGTCGGCCATCTTGTAAAATTATCTAGCAGGCGTTCCTTATTGTTTATTTTTGAATTGGGACTAGTACCGAGGGAAAAGTGATGGTTTATGGGAGTCCGCGGCAACTTTGAATTTTTCTCCCGTCTCGATTGAGCTCGAGTAGCCATTTTTGATTAATTCAGAAAATTGTATCACGTGTCCGTGTGAACCAATCAGCTACGTAATAAAATCATGAGAATGAATGGCACAGCAATAATTAGAATATTAAACTCTGCCCATTTTCATTCGACTTTTCTGAACATGAAGGAGTGTGTGTGGAATGAGTCTCGGAGACATAAGCATATCTTACTAGAGAATACGTGAATGTAGTAAGGAGTGTGTGTGGAATGAGTCTCGGAGACATTTGAAGGAAAGTAAATAAATCTGCGAATATTAGTCGCCATCAAATTTGTAACCAAACTATTCCGTTAGCCGTTTATAATAACATCAACATGGGAAGATATGTGTTTGAGTAGAAACTAAAAGCTTTACATACCCAAGAGATCTCATCGCCGCTAACATAGCAGGTTTAGGGTCAACGTTAACGTTCGGAGCACGATGTTGCCTACCACTCGCTTTTCACTTCGCTCTTGTCTGCGGCGTTGCCTTTCGACGTGGTTTTGTTTTCGCTATCCGGCCCTCTCTCTTCTTGGTACATCCCATTTATCTACCTTTCTTTTTCCCTTTTCGCGCATTATCTCTAATTGTGGACATGACACAACGCTCTGTCGAATATTTGTAAAACTACACTTGTCTAGTACGCGAGAGCGGAATGCAGGTTTCTTTACAATCAGTGAGCTACTTACTAATTTCCCGCGAATTTCTGGACTATTCATAAGCTCCGGGGGTCCTTACATATAATTAGCTAGTTGGTTTTAGTGTTGACGTTTGCTTTGATGAGGTGTGATGTGTTTACGTTCCTTCAAAAGCCAAAAACTCCGTTAGATTTTTATGAGTATTTGCTGTCTTTGGATGAATTTATACGGTATGAAGACTTGTGAAGTGTGTGAGCGTTTAGCGATATTTTAATTATTTTTCTAATAAGAGTACTTGCCGTAATGAAACACATAAATTATTTTCATTGAAACTTTGAAGTTGAATTGCATCTGAACAAAGTAAAATATAAAAAAAACGCTCACACTTTGACAAGCTATCAGGTGCTGATTGACATTATGCAGCCGAATCGTTCCTAGGCGCGAACGCAGAGGCACAAAAAGTCACTTCTTTGAGACCCGTCTTTTTTGAGTTTGTTGCCTTAGCATTTCCAGAAAATGTAATATTTGTACGAAGAAACCATTTCAGCGCATTCTACATTCTATAATCTTTTCAGTGCTATATAGGTTTCTATAGCTTCCTTTGAAACGATGCGCGTACGATTTTATTTGCGAGAGACATCCTCGAAGGTATACGTTCAGGGTTTGGGTCACCTACCTCACCCCTCCACTCACCCCTAACAACAGCCCCACGAAGCGCCAACTAGAACCTCACATTTAACCACTAACACCCTTATTTTTCATAGTAAGTAGTGTAGGTAATGCCAGATTATAGGTACTCCTCTCCAATCATCCTAGTAGACTTTACGAGGGAGGTTGCGAACTCGAAAAGCCGATTAGGATGAGTGGAGAGGGGTGACCAAGAAGTGGCATTACCTACACTACTCATAATTTCCATGATAATCTAGAAATCTCTCAGTCCAAGGACAGTTTCTCTATAATCCATTCTAACAGAAGTCTTCAAGCCAATCATGACAATCTTTATAACAGGTGGTCTGACTTAATATGTTACAATTTTTAAGTTATTGGGCTGTCAGAAATCAAATTTATAAAAGGAAAGGGTGTATTCTCGAATTTATCCATACCAGCCGGATATTCTTTTATTTCACAATCAAGTAATTCAAATTCTGGCGGTGTTGGCATATATTATTATTATTATTATAAATGACCATCTGAACTTTTCCATCTGGGAGCCTGCACTAATGAGTATGAATCAATTTGAATTGAAATTGATAATAAAAAGTGGAAAAATATTTTATGATATGTGTTTGATAGACATCCAAATACTCCAATCGATACTTTCCTAACTGACTTCTAAAAAGTCAGAAATACTGCCTAATCATGGTGACTTTCACATTAACCTCATAAATTATGATTCTCATCATCTGACTGAGGAGTATTTAAACACACTCAGTTCTTACTCTTTTTTACATTTAATTACCCACCCAACCAGAATTACACAACACTCAGCTACGCTTATCGATAACATTTTCTTTAATTCTTTTGAACATTACACTATTAGTGGTAACATAATGTATGACCTGACTGATGTCATTGATCATTTGCCTAATTTTGCTACACAATTAATACAATCTGTCCCGTTGCAAAAAAATCCAAAGTATTTAAAAGAGATTATTCTAGTTAAATGAACATGATTTAATAGATGAGTTCGAGATATTGACTGGTCTAATATATTTGATAAGGATATGGTATCAATAATATTTCCCAGGAGTTTTATACTAAAACCACTGAAATTATTTATGAGCATGTTCCACTGAGAAAACTATCTGATCCAGTCCCAACTATAATGTATTATTCTAATAATTTATTACAGTAATTATTTCAATATGTTGCATATTTTACATTATATACTACATATAATTCAGACCTAGTCTTAGGTCTATACTACATGTAAACCCGACCTAATCTTAGCCTTATTTATTTTTCTTGTGGCAGTGGTTAACTCGAAAGCTTAAGCTCCTTTAACCACTGCACACCTTCATCTACATTATTATGTTTAAAATAACTAGTTATTTTCATTATTTTAATGATACCTTAACCGACTGTATTATAATTAAATGAATAGTGTAAAATAAAGAAAACAAACTGAATTGAATCTAACACCTAAACCCTGGTTACAAAGGCTCTAAAAAAACTCAATAGATATAAATAATAAACTACTCAAAAAGTTCATTAAAACTAAGCAGAAGTTCTATCATTGCAAATTCAAAATTTATAGGAATAAGTTAAAATCACTAATCTTGATCAGTAAAAAGAAATAATTTAATGGGTGCATTGCCCAAAACGCACCTACCATAAAAATATTTATGGAAAGGAGTTAAGCGTGTTTTTTCTAACACAACTTATTACATACTTCAACAATTATTCTTCACAACAAAAAAGTGCTATCTGATCCTAAAAGCATAGCTAATGCTTTTAATGATTATTTTGCTGACATTGGGGAGAATTTTTCTAAGGCAATTCCTTCTGTACTGCCAAATCCCCAATGGTGTTACCCAAGTATTCTTTACCTAATAGCTTTTTTTCTTTTTGCTTGGATGAAATAGAGTTAGAAATTGCATGACATTTATCATCTACAAAAGCCATCGGGTCTTATAGTGTGCCTTCACCAATCCTAAAACAAAATTTTAAACTTTCATTTGCATTGGACGTAGTACCTGATTGCTTAAAAGTTGCACATGTAATCTCAGTTTTCAAGAAAGGTTCAAGAACTTCTATGACCAACTATAGACCCATGCATATCACTTCTTTTTGTTTTTAATAATATTCTAGAAAACGTTATGTATAATCGTGTTATAGCCTTTTTAAATAAACATAACGTAATCTCCGACTGCCAGTTTGGCTTTCGTTCTAAGCACTCAACATTACATGCTATCTTGCTGATAATTGATAGGATCCAAAAAGCCATTGAAAATGGGCAGTGTTCCTGTGGTATATTTTTAGATTTTAGCAAAGCATTTGATACAGTCAAACATAAAATTCTCATTCAAAACGTTGTCACTATGGAATAAGACGAGTTCCTAACAACTGGTTTAGCTCTTTATCTATCTGACAGAAAGCAATACGTTTCAATTGGTAATTTCGTTTCTGGATACAGACATATATCTTGTGGAGTACCTCAAGGGTCTGTGCTGGGCCCTTCGTTATTTCTTCTGTATATTAATGACTTTAGCTTTTAAAGTTTCATTTATTTGCAGATGATTGTAATTTATTTATTGCAGATAAAAAATTATCTAACCTAGAATCCACAGCCAATATTGAATTTAAAAATGTGAACTCCGAGTCTGGCTAAATGCTAATATATTATCACTTAATACTGAGAAATCTAATGTCATTTTTCATACTACTAACAAAAGAAAACATTCTATCAAGCTTTTTATAAACAACAAGGAGCTACAGTCTAAATCTTGTATCAAATACCTGTCTATTCTAATCGATGCTAACCTTATCTGGAAGAGTCTTACTCATGAAGTCTCTGGAAAAGTCTCCCGAGGAATTGGGGTTAGTTCTAAATTAAGTCACTTCGTTCCTTTGCGTGTCTCTAGTATGTTATATTAATCATATCACGGTTCACGGTTTTCATAGTTCCGAGAGGGACATTTCATCTATAAATGCCCTGATCACTGCTATTTATCGAACCTCATGCATAAACATTAGGTACGATTATTAACTAACCATACCTAATTAGTAACTAATCAGCACCTAATGTTTATGCAAAAGGTTCGCTTTTGGATACGTCCCTCATATTCATCGGGACATCTACCATAGCAAGATTACCAACTTTTCAAAAGAATACCTATGTAAGCTTGAACCTTCTTTCACATCTAACACATGTGGGATAACTAGTAATACTATTGCGCATGCGACGCACCACATTTTTATCAGGCCTATATAAATGCTAAACTACTCCAAAAGATTTCAATAGAATAACTAACGAATAGATGAAGTCAACAATTAACGGATTCCCAAGAGTATTCATGACAACCCAAAAATATTTACTTTATTCATTTTGAACTTGTTGACTCGGCCAAAAGCGTTCTTGTTTTAATCTCCTACTTCCTTGGAAACCGTAATATTACAAACTGATAGTATGACATTCGGTTGATTAGTGATTAGTGATTAGTGATTAAAGGTTGATTATTGATTAAATGTTAATTAGTAGATTTAATCACTAATCAACCTCATGCCATGCTATTACTTATAAATAATATATCCTTTTCTTATTTATGGCCTTGTAAGACTGGGGTAACACTTACGATACAACTTTAAAGAATAGAGTTCTGATGCCAAAACAAATCTTTGCGCATTATGGCCTTCACATATGATGCGCGCGCACACTAATCCGTTGTTTATAAAGTTTGGAATTTTGAAATTTCAAGACCTATTTTTTGCATACAGCGGTACTTATGTTTGACCTTCATAATTCCAATCTTCGACAACAACAACATTTTTAAAATTTACACTCAGATAGCACGTAAAATAAATAGTAGGTTAAAAAAAGTGAGTGTCAGGATACCTGGAATAGTTAAGAAACCAATCGAGCCAGGTACCCTGCATCTTCCAATCGCTATTAATGATTTCTTTCAACCAATTACAAATATCCATAATTACAACACAAGTTGCTTCTAAAGGCGCTCTCCATATTCCGAAGATCCATACAAATTATGGCAAATTCAGCCTAAGATTTTGTGGTCCTAAATTATGGAATTATATTCCTGTTGAGCTCAAAGTATACAAATCGTAAATTCCTACTAGCCTCTATATATGTATTTTGTTCTCTTTGTTTTTTACACAGCTGTTATTCTTGTTATACATATTGTTATTATTACAACTTAAATACTATAATTATTAGTTACTTCTTGCACATTACTTCTATATAGGCTTAGCTCTGTCTATTTGTTTTCTCAACTCGTATTTGTTTGTTTATTTCACATGTGTGATTATTATTATCTTGTACTAAACTTACTAAATTATCCAGGGTGCCTAACTCGATTAGTTTTATACAAAGCTATTTCAGGTATCCTGACACCCTCCCTAATTTAATTAGATGTCTTATCGTAATTCATTTGTAAAATACGGTGTGAAATAAATTAAATAATCAAAATAATTATCATTTTTCTAATCCCCTATATTACATTGGCGATGGTTTCTTAGCCGTATTACACGCTCGATTAAGGCTAGCTAATAGACCCATTCGAAAAATGGCGTCCAATTTAATCAACTATTGTTTAGGACTGACTAGCCTCGCTTACACGTTCAAAAGCTTGTGTGTGGACTGACTAGTCTCGTGTTCACACTAACAGGGCAATAGCTTTTTAAATTGGACTGTATTGATGCGACGATAAGGTTTAAAACTAGATTAAAGTGAGATAGATGTTTAAAATATATTTAGGAAATACGTACAAGAATATCAATGACAACTGAAAAGCTACTTAGTTACATTACCGTGACGAAACTAACTGGTTGCAACTACTGTGATGCGTGTGTACTGACTAAACGCCGATGTCGTAATGTCATTTTATAGAAGCTGCCTAAAACTAACAAACTGAAATTTGACTAATGTATAACAAAATTATTGGAGGAATGAAGGCTAAGCACACGATTACGAAACGAGGCGATATGTATACATATCAAACTAATTGATATGAAGCAATAGGAGTCATTACATTTCGGATCCAACAACCCATACTACTTTCTCAGTTTAATTTTCTATATTTCTTTCGCAAACATATCCTGTATCCCCATAACAATCCTCATTCTTCCAGGAACCTTTCCTGTATGTGGAATCAGTACGTGAGCGGTCTGTATACATCATGACACATGGCTTACTCGGATCATTCGGCTCCCCAGACCGCCAGTTGGAATAGGTGACGGCACTACTATCTGTCCAGCGGTATGGTGTATCAGAACTGGCCCGATACAAACCAAGCCACACCTTGATGTGAAAAGAAGTACTATTTAGAATGTAGTAGTTATGTTGTGTTGTTTTCTTTTATTTGTTACTTAGAGAAAATTGTATTTATCATGATGTTCTGTAATGTTATTTAACAATACTTTGATCTGAACACACCCTGAACGACTTAGATGTCTCCTCTGTTGGTTTATGTCAGCATGTTAAACAATTGATCGAGAAAAGTGTCATTCCCGAGAGCGCCATGCCATATTCCATATATGGTCAACACATTCCATATTTGGAAAGCAGGACGAATTTTCCATTGCAGAATGTCGTCGAGTTCTAGAATACGTTCAAGCTAGGAAGAGTGATAGCAAACTGAACCGTTTGGTCAAGGTGTTAGGTCATGATTTGATAGCTAAATTTGAAAAGGATAAACTTATGCTTCAATAGCGTCCACTCTCCCAAAAATTACTCTGAACGAGTAATTAAAAAACGACCTTCCACCCGTGCCATGAGTTCTAAGTCCCTCAGCTCTTCATATGGAAAAAAGAAGACCCTTCTACCCTCCGACCCTTAAAACATACCGGGTGTACCAACTTTCCGTACATTTCTATACAAATCACAGTCAACCGTTTACACGAAAAATCGCAAACTTGGCTGGGGAACTTGGCATAAAAACCGGTCCTAATACGCATGCAAAATTGAAGTGCACTCCATAGGAAGTCATTTAGGAAAGTTAATCACGCATGCATGCAAATTCGTGTTGAAAATAGATATAAATAACAAAAGGAAGTCAAAACAGGTGCAAAGAGAAATACGATACAGATAAGCTTTGAGGAAGCGGTACAACAACTAACAGCTTTATATTATAGCGGAGCTCCCTTGTAATTGTCAGGGCTTGTATACATAAGGCAACTAGTTCCTGTATACATAACTAGTTCTTGTATACATAACGTTTGTTGTGACGCCTGAGAGAAAATCTGAGAATCATGTATGTATAGTTAAGTAAATGAATGCTTCGAAAAACTACTGACAGATAAAAGGGTAAAACCAGTTCTGTTTCGATACTCGATAAATATTACTTGTAGATTTTTATCTCAAACGGTTTTCTCTCTCAGAATAAGACAACATTAAATAACATTACAACATAACTTAAAATAAAACGAAATCTACATTTACCTGTTTCGAGTAGGTAAACTTGGTGAGGTCAAGCACGAAGTCATTTTCTGCTGTTGAAGTAATCTTCACCAGATCAGCTCCCCAGCTCATACAACTAAGGCGAGCCATGTTTCGGTATTTTTTATAAACACTGCTCATGTAGCACGAGCCGTTAAACACCTTCCACCGTAATGCACAACGTGGATCTAAGGTACAAGAAATATTATAGTATTTTATTTTCTCTATGATATAAGAGAACATAATGATATAAATAGAACAGGTGAAAAACATTCACATTAAATAGATTGAAACTAATAAACAAAGCCATTTTTTTTTCAGACATAAGGGGCCTTTGACACCGTCCGGTTGAGTACTGTATTGAAGAAAATGCACAATATTGGCTTTTCAAAAGAGTTCTTAGTGTGAATGATATTTTTTTAATCAGATATGCGCCACTTCGTGCAGATTGATGACCTACGTTCTAACATGGAACTTTCAGTGTTTGGCATTCCACAAGGCTCTATCATAGACCCTGTACGTGACATATACAGTGTCGATGCTTTTCGTACGCCGACGATACTACCTCACACCTGCACAGGTTTGTAACCTTTCCGAAACAGTTGCAAATATGAATGATGTTACTCAACGCCTTGGAACCTATTCTGATGACTCAAACCTATCGCTTAATACGATAAAAAACAAACTGGATGCTGGTCTCCACTCTGCAGATGTGTCGCACCTACTCTCTGGATGAGAGAGCAATATGTCTCAAGTACAATGGAAATACTTTAGAACGTGTAAGCCTCACTAAATTGCTAGGGATCTATCTAGACAAGCATTTATTATGGAATGAGCATGTAACAATAACATTGTCATCGTGTTATAGAACTTTAGCAGTCTTGAGAAAGCTGCGCCACCTAGCTCCTTTTGTAATTAGGAAACAGCTTGCAGAATGCCTAGTTTTATCAAACTAGATTATTGTAGTATTGTATTTAGTCCCTTAACAGACTATCAGTTAAAACGTTTACAACGATTACAGAACGCTTGACGTGCTGCTTTTTTCTACGTCAAATATAGCAGCTTAAATGACGTAACGAATCTTAAGGTTATCGGATACCTTCAAGGTGCGTTTCCAGTCTAAATTATGTAGCGCCTCGAGGAAACATTGTAGATAAATCATTCATGTATCATATTAAAGCTTATAAAATTGGTTACAAGAATACATAAAACGTTGTTTTGTTCTTTGAAAATCTCGAATTTTCCGCCATTCCGTTTCTTCAATCTATTGAGATGGCTTTCAGAAGCTCTGACTCCAAAAATATTTTAAAGTTTAAAAATCTGTTTGCTTTGTCGTATTTCAGAGGAATTGTATTACAAAAAACTGTCGGGGAATTTCAAAATTCGATTTAGTTCAAAAGTTATCATGCTCTCCGTGAAAAGGCGAAAATTAATCCGAGTAGATATGCGGGAAACGCCGTCAAGAGCTTTCTTTTTAGAATTTCCCAATTCCCCAAGTTTTGCAGCTGAGATATCAATTGACATTTTGTGAAAATTTCAAACAAATCGAATACATTCCTCTTGAGTGGGAGCTTTTTTAAAACTCTATTTGGTTGAACATCGAAATCGAGAAAATACCAGTCTGTCGTGCGTGAATCTGAAGCCCCGCCTCTCCAACAATTAGCGAGCTCTTGGCCAATCATTTCTCATCACAGTTCAACTATCTGTCAAGATTCCCCGCCAATGTTGATTTCCGATGAAAGCTACGCGCCGCATCGAGAAAATGTTTGTTCTTTTTTGGCTGGTTTCCCAGGCTAGAAATATGGGAAAGACAAAAAGACCTCGTGGGACAAAGCCAAGGTGAATACCTATAGAGACGCCTTGAATGCGAGCTAATTTTTAGTAGAGGAGACAGCGATTTGCAGGCGTCTGAAACAGCACGACAAGAGATCTTGGTGTTGGTTTCAAGTATCAACCGATTCAGGGCATAGTTAATATTACCTATTAAGGTTACCGGATACCTTCAAAACGAAAAAGATGGGGAATTTTTTTTTTCACACAGAAATGTAGTTTTAGTAGTAGTGTCTCATATACAAAAAACTCCGTTGAATAAAAATTAATGTTGACGGAGAAATACCAAAAGGAAGTTTTTGACCGGAAGTAAAAGGTTCCGGTTGATTGACAGCAGATCAATAAACACATGACAAGTGCTCACTCGCCCGTAACGACGGTGTGAAGAAAGCTGGCGCATATAATCTTCAGTCTTCAGTCTTCAGTGTTGTTCCAGCGCTCGCTATCAGTTCCATTGGACTACTGGCTGTTATACATGTTAGAGGTCTCATTCACCAGTAGCCCGGCACTAATCCAGCAAGCCGACCGAGTGGCCCACATCTGAACATGAAGAATTGATAGGAGCCAGCCGAGAGAATATTTGTTTCCAAGAAAG
>JAOWCC010001154.1:0-41673 GCA_030867875.1 Actinernus sp. WN-2022 | reverse complement strand
GGAATGATGAATCAGGAATCAGGAATGATGAATCAGCAATGATGAATAATGAATCAGGAATCAGGAATGATGAATCAGGAATCAGGAATGATGAATGATGAATCAGGAATGATGAATCAGGAATGATGAATCAGGAATGATGAATCAGGAATGATGAATCAGGAATGATGAATCAGGAATGATGAATCAGCGATCAGGAATCAGGAAAGAGGAATTATGAATCAGGAATCAGGAATGATGAATCAGGAAAGAGGAATGATGAATCAGGAATCAGGAATGGTGAATCATGAATCAGGAATGATGAATCAGGTATCAGGAATGTTGAATCAGGAATCATGAATGATGAATCAGGAATGAGGAATGATGAATCAGGAATCATGAATGATGAATCAGGAATGATGAATGATGAATCAGGAATGATGAATGATGTATCAGGAATCAGGAATGATGAATCAGGAAAGAGGAATGATGAATCAGGAATCAGGAATGGTGAATAATGAATCAGGAATGATGAATCAGGAATCAGGAATGATGAATCAGGAATCAGGAATCAGGAATGATGAATCAGGAATCAGGAATGATGAATCAGGAATCAGGAATGATGAATCAGGAATCAGGAATGATAAATGATGAATCAGGGATCAGGAATGATGAATCAGGAATCAGGAATCAGGAATGATGAATCAGGAATCAGGAATGATAAATGATGAATCAGGGATCAGGAATGATGAATCAGGAATCAGGAATCAGGAATCAGGAATCAGGAATCAGGAATGATGAATCAGGAATGATCAATCAGGAATAATGAATCAGGAATCAGGAATGATGAATCAGGAATGAGGATTGACGAATCAGGAATGAGGAATGATCAATCAGGAATCAGGAATGATGAATCAGGAATGAGGATTGATGAATCAGGAATGAGGAATGATGAATCAGGAATCAGGAATGATGAATCAGGAATCAGGAATGATGAATCAGGAATGATGAATCAGGAATCAGGAATGAGGATTGATGAATCAGGAATGAGGAATGATGAATCAGGAATCAGGAATGATGAATCAGGAATCAGGAATGATGAATCAGGAATGATGAATCAGGAATCAGGAATGATGAATCAGGAATGATGAATGATGTATCAGGAATCAGGAATGGTGAATCATGAATCAGGAATGATGAATCAGGAATGAGGAATGATTAATCAGGAATGAAGAATGATGAATCAGGAATGAGGAATAATGAATCAGGAATGATGAATCAGGAATCAGGAATGATGAATCAGGAATCAGGAATGATGAATCAGGAATGAGGAATGATCAATCAGGAATGAGGAATCAGGAATCAGGTATGATGAATCAGGAATGAGGAATGATGAATCAGGAATGAGGAATGATAAATCAGGAATCAGGAATGATGAATCAGGAATCAGGAATGATGAATCAGGAATGATAAATCAGGAATCAGGAATGATGAATCAGGAATGATGAATGATGAATCAGGAATGATGAATGATGTATCAGAAATCAGGAATGATGAATCAGGAAAGAGGAATGATGAATCAGGAATCTGGATTGGTGAATCATGAATCAGGACTGATGAATCAGGAATCAGGAATGATGAATCAGGAATCAGGAATGATGAATCAGGAAAGAGGAATGATGAATCAGGAATCAGGAATGGTGAATCATGAATCAAGAATGATTAATCAGGAATGATGAATGATGAATCAGGAATCAGGAATGATGAATCAGGAATCAGGAATGATGAATCAGGAATGATGAATCAGGAATCAGGAATGATGAATCAGGAATGATGAATGATGTATCAGGAATCAGGAATGGTGAATCATGAATCAGGAATGATGAATCAGGAATCAGGAATGATGAATCAGGAATCAGGTATGATGAATCAGGAATGAGGAATGATGAATCAGGAATGAGGAATGATGAATCAGGAATCAGGAATGATGAATCAGGAATCAGGAATGATGAATCAGGAATGATAAATCAGGAATCAGGAATGATGAATCAGGAATGATGAATGATGAATCAGGAATGATGAATGATGTATCAGGAATCAGGAATGATGAATCAGGAAAGAGGAATGATGAATCAGGAATCTGGATTGGTGAATCATGAATCAGGACTGATGAATCAGGAATCAGGAATGATGAATCAGGAATCAGGAATGATGAATCAGCAATGATGAATGATGTATCAGGAATCAGGAATGATGAATCAGGAAAGAGGAATGATGAATCAGGAATCAGGAATGGTGAATCATGAATCAGGAATGATGAATCAGGAATGATGAATGATGAATCAGGAATCAGGAATGATGAATCAGGAATCAGGAATGATGAATCAGGAATAATGAATCAGGAATCAGGAATGATGAATCAGGAATGACGAATGATGAATCAGGAATGATGAATGATGAATCAGGAATGATGAATGATGAATCAGGAATAATGAATCAGGAATGATGAATAATGAATCAGGAATCAGGAATGATGAATCAGGAATCAGGAATGATGAATCAGAAATCAGGAATGATGAATCAGGAATGATGAATGATGAATCAGGAATGATGAATCAGGAATGATGAATCAGGAATGATGAATCAGCGATCAGGAATCAGGAAAGAGGAATTATGAATCAGGAATCAGGAATGATGAATCAGGAAAGAGGAATGATGAATCAGGAATCAGGAATGGTGAATCATGAATCAGGAATGATGAATCAGGAATCAGGAATGTTGAATCAGGAATCATGAATGATGAATCAGGAATGAGGAATGATGAATCAGGAATCATGAATGATGAATCAGGAATGATGAATGATGAATCAGGAATGATGAATGATGTATCAGGAATCAGGAATGATGAATCAGGAAAGAGGAATGATGAATCAGGAATCAGGAATGGTGAATAATGAATCAGGAATGATGAATCAGGAATCAGGAATGATGAATCAGGAATCAGGAATCAGGAATGATGAATCAGGAATCAGGAATGATGAATCAGGGATCAGGAATGATGAATCAGGAATCAGGAATGATGAATCAGAAATCAGGAATGATGAATCAGGAATGATGAATGATGAATCAGGAATGATGAATCAGGAATGATGAATCAGGAATGATGAATCAGGAATCAGGAATGATGAATCAGGAATGATAAATCAGGAATCAGGAATGATGAATCAGGAATGATGAATGATGAATCAGGAATGATGAATGATGTATCAGAAATCAGGAATGATGAATCAGGAAAGAGGAATGATGAATCAGGAATCTGGATTGGTGAATCATGAATCAGGACTGATGAATCAGGAATCAGGAATGATGAATCAGGAATCAGGAATGATGAATCAGGAAAGAGGAATGATGAATCAGGAATCAGGAATGGTGAATCAGGAATCAGGAATGATGAATCAGAAATCAGGAATGATGAATCAGGAATGATGAATGATGAATCAGGAATGATGAATCAGGAATGATGAATCAGGAATGATGAATCAGGAATCAGGAATGATGAATCAGGAATGATAAATCAGGAATCAGGAATGATGAATCAGGAATGATGAATGATGAATCAGGAATGATGAATGATGTATCAGAAATCAGGAATGATGAATCAGGAAAGAGGAATGATGAATCAGGAATCTGGATTGGTGAATCATGAATCAGGACTGATGAATCAGGAATCAGGAATGATGAATCAGGAATCAGGAATGATGAATCAGGAAAGAGGAATGATGAATCAGGAATCAGGAATGGTGAATCATGAATCAAGAATGATTAATCAGGAATGATGAATGATGAATCAGGAATCAGGAATGATGAATCAGGAATCAGGAATGATGAATCAGGAATGATGAATCAGGAATCAGGAATGATGAATCAGGAATGATGAATGATGTATCAGGAATCAGGAATGGTGAATCATGAATCAGGAATGATGAATCAGGAATCAGGAATGATGAATCAGGAATCAGGTATGATGAATCAGGAATGAGGAATGATGAATCAGGAATGAGGAATGATGAATCAGGAATCAGGAATGATGAATCAGGAATCAGGAATGATGAATCAGGAATGATAAATCAGGAATCAGGAATGATGAATCAGGAATGATGAATGATGAATCAGGAATGATGAATGATGTATCAGGAATCAGGAATGATGAATCAGGAAAGAGGAATGATGAATCAGGAATCTGGATTGGTGAATCATGAATCAGGACTGATGAATCAGGAATCAGGAATGATGAATCAGGAATCAGGAATGATGAATCAGCAATGATGAATGATGTATCAGGAATCAGGAATGATGAATCAGGAAAGAGGAATGATGAATCAGGAATCAGGAATGGTGAATCATGAATCAGGAATGATGAATCAGGAATGATGAATGATGAATCAGGAATCAGGAATGATGAATCAGGAATCAGGAATGATGAATCAGGAATAATGAATCAGGAATCAGGAATGATGAATCAGGAATGACGAATGATGAATCAGGAATGATGAATGATGAATCAGGAATGATGAATGATGAATCAGGAATAATGAATCAGGAATGATGAATAATGAATCAGGAATCAGGAATGATGAATCAGGAATCAGGAATGATGAATCAGAAATCAGGAATGATGAATCAGGAATGATGAATGATGAATCAGGAATGATGAATCAGGAATGATGAATCAGGAATGATGAATCAGCGATCAGGAATCAGGAAAGAGGAATTATGAATCAGGAATCAGGAATGATGAATCAGGAAAGAGGAATGATGAATCAGGAATCAGGAATGGTGAATCATGAATCAGGAATGATGAATCAGGAATCAGGAATGTTGAATCAGGAATCATGAATGATGAATCAGGAATGAGGAATGATGAATCAGGAATCATGAATGATGAATCAGGAATGATGAATGATGAATCAGGAATGATGAATGATGTATCAGGAATCAGGAATGATGAATCAGGAAAGAGGAATGATGAATCAGGAATCAGGAATGGTGAATAATGAATCAGGAATGATGAATCAGGAATCAGGAATGATGAATCAGGAATCAGGAATCAGGAATGATGAATCAGGAATCAGGAATGATGAATCAGGAATCAGGAATGATGAATCAGGAATCAGGAATGATAAATGATGAATCAGGGATCAGGAATGATGAATCAGGAATCAGGAATCAGGAATGATGAATCAGGAATCAGGAATGATAAATGATGAATCAGGGATCAGGAATGATGAATCAGGAATCAGGAATCAGGAATCAGGAATCAGGAATCAGGAATGATGAATCAGGAATGATCAATCAGGAATAATGAATCAGGAATCAGGAATGATGAATCAGGAATGAGGATTGACGAATCAGGAATGAGGAATGATCAATCAGGAATCAGGAATGATGAATCAGGAATGAGGATTGATGAATCAGGAATGAGGAATGATGAATCAGGAATCAGGAATGATCAATCAGGAATCAGGAATGGTGAATCATGAATCAGGAATGAGGAATCAGGAATCAGGTATGATGAATCAGGAATGAGGAATGATGAATCAGGAATGAGGAATGATAAATCAGGAATCAGGAATGATGAATCAGGAATCAGGAATGATGAATCAAGAATGATAAATCAGGAATCAGGAATGATGAATCAGGAATGATGAATGATGAATCAGGAATGATGAATGATGTATCAGGAATCAGGAATGATGAATCAGGAAAGAGGAATGATGAATCAGGAATCTGGATTGGTGAATCATGAATCAGGAATGATGAATCAGGAATCAGGAATGATGAATCAGGAATCAGGAATGATGAATCAGGAAAGAGGAATGATGAATCAGGAATCAGGAATGGTGAATCATGAATCAGGAATGATGAATCAGGAAAGAGGAATGATGAATCAGGAATCTGGATTGGTGAATCATGAATCAGGACTGATGAATCAGCAATGATGAATGATGTATCAGGAATCAGGAATGATGAATCAGGAAAGAGGAATGATGAATCAGGAATCAGGAATGGTGAATCATGAATCAGGAATGATGAATCAGGAATGATGAATGATGAATCAGGAATCAGGAATGATGAATCAGGAATCAGGAATGATGAATCAGGAATAATGAATCAGGAATCAGGAATGATGAATCAGGAATGACGAATGATGAATCAGGAATGATGAATGATGAATCAGGAATGATGAATGATGAATCAGGAATAATGAATCAGGAATGATGAATAATGAATCAGGAATCAGGAATGATGAATCAGGAATCAGGAATGATGAATCAGAAATCAGGAATGATGAATCAGGAATGATGAATGATGAATCAGGAATGATGAATCAGGAATGATGAATCAGGAATGATGAATCAGCGTTCAGGAATCAGGAAAGAGGAATGATGAATCAGGAATCAGGAATGATGAATCAGGAAAGAGGAATGATGAATCAGGAATCAGGAATGGTGAATCATGAATCAGGAATGATGAATCAGGAATCAGGAATGTTGAATCAGGAATCATGAATGATGAATCAGGAATGAGGAATGATGAATCAGGAATCATGAATGATAAATGATGAATCAGGGATCAGGAATGATGAATCAGGAATCAGGAATCAGGAAAGATGAATCAGGAATCAGGAATGATAAATGATGAATCAGGGATCAGGAATGATGAATCAGGAATCAGGAATCAGGAATCAGGAATCAGGAATCAGGAATGATGAATCAGGAATGATCAATCAGGAATAATGAATCAGGAATCAGGAATGATGAATCAGGAATGAGGATTGACGAATCAGGAATGAGGAATGATCAATCAGGAATCAGGAATGATGAATCAGGAATGAGGATTGATGAATCAGGAATGAGGAATGATGAATCAGGAATCAGGAATGATGAATCAGGAATCAGGAATGATGAATCAGGAATGATGAATCAGGAATCAGGAATGAGGATTGATGAATCAGGAATGAGGAATGATGAATCAGGAATCAGGAATGATGAATCAGGAATCAGGAATGATGAATCAGGAATGATGAATCAGGAATCAGGAATGATGAATCAGGAATGATGAATGATGTATCAGGAATCAGGAATGGTGAATCATGAATCAGGAATGATGAATCAGGAATGAGGAATGATTAATCAGGAATGAAGAATGATGAATCAGGAATGAGGAATAATGAATCAGGAATGATGAATCAGGAATCAGGAATGATGAATCAGGAATCAGGAATGATGAATCAGGAATGAGGAATGATCAATCAGGAATGAGGAATCAGGAATCAGGTATGATGAATCAGGAATGAGGAATGATGAATCAGGAATGAGGAATGATAAATCAGGAATCAGGAATGATGAATCAGGAATCAGGAATGATGAATCAGGAATGATAAATCAGGAATCAGGAATGATGAATCAGGAATGATGAATGATGAATCAGGAATGATGAATGATGTATCAGAAATCAGGAATGATGAATCAGGAAAGAGGAATGATGAATCAGGAATCTGGATTGGTGAATCATGAATCAGGACTGATGAATCAGGAATCAGGAATGATGAATCAGGAATCAGGAATGATGAATCAGGAAAGAGGAATGATGAATCAGGAATCAGGAATGGTGAATCATGAATCAAGAATGATTAATCAGGAATGATGAATGATGAATCAGGAATCAGGAATGATGAATCAGGAATCAGGAATGATGAATCAGGAATGATGAATCAGGAATCAGGAATGATGAATCAGGAATGATGAATGATGTATCAGGAATCAGGAATGGTGAATCATGAATCAGGAATGATGAATCAGGAATCAGGAATGATGAATCAGGAATCAGGTATGATGAATCAGGAATGAGGAATGATGAATCAGGAATGAGGAATGATGAATCAGGAATCAGGAATGATGAATCAGGAATAAGGAATGATGAATCAGGAATGATAAATCAGGAATCAGGAATGATGAATCAGGAATGATGAATGATGAATCAGGAATGATGAATGATGTATCAGGAATCAGGAATGATGAATCAGGAAAGAGGAATGATGAATCAGGAATCTGGATTGGTGAATCATGAATCAGGACTGATGAATCAGGAATCAGGAATGATGAATCAGGAATCAGGAATGATGAATCAGCAATGATGAATGATGTATCAGGAATCAGGAATGATGAATCAGGAAAGAGGAATGATGAATCAGGAATCAGGAATGGTGAATCATGAATCAGGAATGATGAATCAGGAATGATGAATGATGAATCAGGAATCAGGAATGATGAATCAGGAATCAGGAATGATGAATCAGGAATAATGAATCAGGAATCAGGAATGATGAATCAGGAATGACGAATGATGAATCAGGAATGATGAATGATGAATCAGGAATGATGAATGATGAATCAGGAATAATGAATCAGGAATGATGAATAATGAATCAGGAATCAGGAATGATGAATCAGGAATCAGGAATGATGAATCAGAAATCAGGAATGATGAATCAGGAATGATGAATGATGAATCAGGAATGATGAATCAGGAATGATGAATCAGGAATGAAGAATCAGCGATCAGGAATCAGGAAAGAGGAATTATGAATCAGGAATCAGGAATGATGAATCAGGAAAGAGGAATGATGAATCAGGAATCAGGAATGGTGAATCATGAATCAGGAATGATGAATCAGGAATCAGGAATGTTGAATCAGGAATCATGAATGATGAATCAGGAATGAGGAATGATGAATCAGGAATCATGAATGATGAATCAGGAATGATGAATGATGAATCAGGAATGATGAATGATGTATCAGGAATCAGGAATGATGAATCAGGAAAGAGGAATGATGAATCAGGAATCAGGAATGGTGAATAATGAATCAGGAATGATGAATCAGGAATCAGGAATGATGAATCAGGAATCAGGAATCAGGAATGATGAATCAGGAATCAGGAATGATGAATCAGGAATCAGGAATGATGAATCAGGAATCAGGAATGATAAATGATGAATCAGGGATCAGGAATGATGAATCAGGAATCAGGAATCAGGAATGATGAATCAGGAATCAGGAATGATAAATGATGAATCAGGGATCAGGAATGATGAATCAGGAATCAGGAATCAGGAATCAGGAATCAGGAATCAGGAATCAGGAATCAGGAATGATGAATCAGGAATGATCAATCAGGAATAATGAATCAGGAATCAGGAATGATGAATCAGGAATGAGGATTGACGAATCAGGAATGAGGAATGATCAATCAGGAATCAGGAATGATGAATCAGGAATGAGGATTGATGAATCAGGAATGAGGAATGATGAATCAGGAATCAGGAATGATGAATCAGGAATCAGGAATGATGAATCAGGAATGATGAATCAGGAATCAGGAATGATGAATCAGGAATGATGAATGATGTATCAGGAATCAGGAATGGTGAATCATGAATCAGGAATGAGGAATCAGGAATCAGGTATGATGAATCAGGAATGAGGAATGATGAATCAGGAATGAGGAATGATAAATCAGGAATCAGGAATGATGAATCAGGAATCAGGAATGATGAATCAAGAATGATAAATCAGGAATCAGGAATGATGAATCAGGAATGATGAATGATGAATCAGGAATGATGAATGATGTATCAGGAATCAGGAATGATGAATCAGGAAAGAGGAATGATGAATCAGGAATCTGGATTGGTGAATCATGAATCAGGACTGATGAATCAGGAATCAGGAATGATGAATCAGGAATCAGGAATGATGAATCAGGAAAGAGGAATGATGAATCAGGAATCAGGAATGGTGAATCATGAATCAGGAATGATGAATCAGGAAAGAGGAATGATGAATCAGGAATCTGGATTGGTGAATCATGAATCAGGACTGATGAATCAGCAATGATGAATGATGTATCAGGAATCAGGAATGATGAATCAGGAAAGAGGAATGATGAATCAGGAATCAGGAATGGTGAATCATGAATCAGGAATGATGAATCAGGAATGATGAATGATGAATCAGGAATCAGGAATGATGAATCAGGAATCAGGAATGATGAATCAGGAATAATGAATCAGGAATCAGGAATGATGAATCAGGAATGACGAATGATGAATCAGGAATGATGAATGATGAATCAGGAATGATGAATGATGAATCAGGAATAATGAATCAGGAATGATGAATAATGAATCAGGAATCAGGAATGATGAATCAGGAATCAGGAATGATGAATCAGAAATCAGGAATGATGAATCAGGAATGATGAATGATGAATCAGGAATGATGAATCAGGAATGATGAATCAGGAATGATGAATCAGCGTTCAGGAATCAGGAAAGAGGAATGATGAATCAGGAATCAGGAATGATGAATCAGGAAAGAGGAATGATGAATCAGGAATCAGGAATGGTGAATCATGAATCAGGAATGATGAATCAGGAATCAGGAATGTTGAATCAGGAATCATGAATGATGAATCAGGAATGAGGAATGATGAATCAGGAATCATGAATGATGAATCAGGAATGATGAATGATGAATCAGGAATGATGAATGATGTATCAGGAATCAGGAATGATGAATCAGGACAGAGGAATGATGAATCAGGAATCAGGAATGGTGAATAATGAATCAGGAATGATGAATCAGGAATCAGGAATGATGAATCAGGAATCAGGAATCAGGAATGATGAATCAGGAATCAGGAATGATGAATCAGGAATCAGGAATGATGAATCAGGAATCAGGAATGATAAATGATGAATCAGGGATCAGGAATGATGAATCAGGAATCAGGAATCAGGAATGATGAATCAGGAATCAGGAATGATAAATGATGAATCAGGGATCAGGAATGATGAATCAGGAATCAGGAATCAGGAATCAGGAATCAGGAATGATGAATCAGGAATGATCAATCAGGAATAATGAATCAGGAATCAGGAATGATGAATCAGGAATGAGGATTGACGAATCAGGAATGAGGAATGATCAATCAGGAATCAGGAATGATGAATCAGGAATGAGGATTGATGAATCAGGAATGAGGAATGATGAATCAGGAATCAGGAATGATGAATCAGGAATAAGGAATGATGAATCAGGAATGATGAATCAGGAATCAGGAATGAGGATTGATGAATCAGGAATGAGGAATGATGAATCAGGAATCAGGAATGATGAATCAGGAATCAGGAATGATGAATCAGGAATGATGAATCAGGAATCAGGAATGATGAATCAGGAATGATGAATGATGTATCAGGAATCAGGAATGGTGAATCATGAATCAGGAATGATGAATCAGGAATGAGGAATGATTAATCAGGAATGAAGAATGATGAATCAGGAATGAGGAATAATGAATCAGGAATGATGAATCAGGAATCAGGAATGATGAATCAGGAATCAGGAATGATGAATCAGGAATGAGGAATGATCAATCAGGAATGAGGAATCAGGAATCAGGTATGATGAATCAGGAATGAGGAATGATGAATCAGGAATGAGGAATGATAAATCAGGAATCAGGAATGATGAATCAGGAATCAGGAATGATGAATCAGGAATGATAAATCAGGAATCAGGAATGATGAATCAGGAATGATGAATGATGAATCAGGAATGATGAATGATGTATCAGAAATCAGGAATGATGAATCAGGAAAGAGGAATGATGAATCAGGAATCTGGATTGGTGAATCATGAATCAGGACTGATGAATCAGGAATCAGGAATGATGAATCAGGAATCAGGAATGATGAATCAGGAAAGAGGAATGATGAATCAGGAATCAGGAATGGTGAATCATGAATCAAGAATGATTAATCAGGAATGATGAATGATGAATCAGGAATGATGAATGATGTATCAGGAATCAGGAATGGTGAATCATGAATCAGGAATGAGGAATCAGGAATCAGGTATGATGAATCAGGAATGAGGAATGATGAATCAGGAATGAGGAATGATAAATCAGGAATCAGGAATGATGAATCAGGAATCAGGAATGATGAATCAAGAATGATAAATCAGGAATCAGGAATGATGAATCAGGAATGATGAATGATGAATCAGGAATGATGAATGATGTATCAGGAATCAGGAATGATGAATCAGGAAAGAGGAATGATGAATCAGGAATCTGGATTGGTGAATCATGAATCAGGACTGATGAATCAGGAATCAGGAATGATGAATCAGGAATCAGGAATGATGAATCAGGAAAGAGGAATGATGAATCAGGAATCAGGAATGGTGAATCATGAATCAGGAATGATGAATCAGGAAAGAGGAATGATGAATCAGGAATCTGGATTGGTGAATCATGAATCAGGACTGATGAATCAGCAATGATGAATGATGTATCAGGAATCAGGAATGATGAATCAGGAAAGAGGAATGATGAATCAGGAATCAGGAATGGTGAATCATGAATCAGGAATGATGAATCAGGAATGATGAATGATGAATCAGGAATCAGGAATGATGAATCAGGAATCAGGAATGATGAATCAGGAATAATGAATCAGGAATCAGGAATGATGAATCAGGAATGACGAATGATGAATCAGGAATGATGAATGATGAATCAGGAATGATGAATGATGAATCAGGAATAATGAATCAGGAATGATGAATAATGAATCAGGAATCAGGAATGATGAATCAGGAATCAGGAATGATGAATCAGAAATCAGGAATGATGAATCAGGAATGATGAATGATGAATCAGGAATGATGAATCAGGAATGATGAATCAGGAATGATGAATCAGCGTTCAGGAATCAGGAAAGAGGAATGATGAATCAGGAATCAGGAATGATGAATCAGGAAAGAGGAATGATGAATCAGGAATCAGGAATGGTGAATCATGAATCAGGAATGATGAATCAGGAATCAGGAATGTTGAATCAGGAATCATGAATGATGAATCAGGAATGAGGAATGATGAATCAGGAATCATGAATGATGAATCAGGAATGATGAATGATGAATCAGGAATGATGAATGATGTATCAGGAATCAGGAATGATGAATCAGGACAGAGGAATGATGAATCAGGAATCAGGAATGGTGAATAATGAATCAGGAATGATGAATCAGGAATCAGGAATGATGAATCAGGAATCAGGAATCAGGAATGATGAATCAGGAATCAGGAATGATGAATCAGGAATCAGGAATGATGAATCAGGAATCAGGAATGATAAATGATGAATCAGGGATCAGGAATGATGAATCAGGAATCAGGAATCAGGAATGATGAATCAGGAATCAGGAATGATAAATGATGAATCAGGGATCAGGAATGATGAATCAGGAATCAGGAATCAGGAATCAGGAATCAGGAATGATGAATCAGGAATGATCAATCAGGAATAATGAATCAGGAATCAGGAATGATGAATCAGGAATGAGGATTGACGAATCAGGAATGAGGAATGATCAATCAGGAATCAGGAATGATGAATCAGGAATGAGGATTGATGAATCAGGAATGAGGAATGATGAATCAGGAATCAGGAATGATGAATCAGGAATAAGGAATGATGAATCAGGAATGATGAATCAGGAATCAGGAATGAGGATTGATGAATCAGGAATGAGGAATGATGAATCAGGAATCAGGAATGATGAATCAGGAATCAGGAATGATGAATCAGGAATGATGAATCAGGAATCAGGAATGATGAATCAGGAATGATGAATGATGTATCAGGAATCAGGAATGGTGAATCATGAATCAGGAATGATGAATCAGGAATGAGGAATGATTAATCAGGAATGAAGAATGATGAATCAGGAATGAGGAATAATGAATCAGGAATGATGAATCAGGAATCAGGAATGATGAATCAGGAATCAGGAATGATGAATCAGGAATGAGGAATGATCAATCAGGAATGAGGAATCAGGAATCAGGTATGATGAATCAGGAATGAGGAATGATGAATCAGGAATGAGGAATGATAAATCAGGAATCAGGAATGATGAATCAGGAATCAGGAATGATGAATCAGGAATGATAAATCAGGAATCAGGAATGATGAATCAGGAATGATGAATGATGAATCAGGAATGATGAATGATGTATCAGAAATCAGGAATGATGAATCAGGAAAGAGGAATGATGAATCAGGAATCTGGATTGGTGAATCATGAATCAGGACTGATGAATCAGGAATCAGGAATGATGAATCAGGAATCAGGAATGATGAATCAGGAAAGAGGAATGATGAATCAGGAATCAGGAATGGTGAATCATGAATCAAGAATGATTAATCAGGAATGATGAATGATGAATCAGGAATCAGGAATGATGAATCAGGAATCAGGAATGATGAATCAGGAATGATGAATCAGGAATCAGGAATGATGAATCAGGAATGATGAATGATGTATCAGGAATCAGGAATGGTGAATCATGAATCAGGAATGATGAATCAGGAATCAGGAATGATGAATCCGGAATCAGGTATGATGAATCAGGAATGAGGAATGATGAATCAGGAATGAGGAATGATGAATCAGGAATCAGGAATGATGAATCAGGAATCAGGAATGATGAATCAGGAATGATAAATCAGGAATCAGGAATGATGAATCAGGAATGATGAATGATGAATCAGGAATGATGAATGATGTATCAGGAATCAGGAATGATGAATCAGGAAAGAGGAATGATGAATCAGGAATCTGGATTGGTGAATCATGAATCAGGACTGATGAATCAGGAATCAGGAATGATGAATCAGGAATCAGGAATGATGAATCAGCAATGATGAATGATGTATCAGGAATCAGGAATGATGAATCAGGAAAGAGGAATGATGAATCAGGAATCAGGAATGGTGAATCATGAATCAGGAATGATGAATTAGGAATGATGAATGATGAATCAGGAATCAGGAATGATGAATCAGGAATCAGGAATGATGAATCAGGAATAATGAATCAGGAATCAGGAATGATGAATCAGGAATGACGAATGATGAATCAGGAATGATGAATGATGAATCAGGAATGATGAATGATGAATCAGGAATAATGAATCAGGAATGATGAATAATGAATCAGGAATCAGGAATGATGAATCAGGAATCAGGAATGATGAATCAGAAATCAGGAATGATGAATCAGGAATGATGAATGATGAATCAGGAATGATGAATCAGGAATGATGAATCAGGAATGATGAATCAGCGATCAGGAATCAGGAAAGAGGAATTATGAATCAGGAATCAGGAATGATGAATCAGGAAAGAGGAATGATGAATCAGGAATCAGGAATGGTGAATCATGAATCAGGAATGATGAATCAGGAATCAGGAATGTTGAATCAGGAATCATGAATGATGAATCAGGAATGAGGAATGATGAATCAGGAATCATGAATGATGAATCAGGAATGATGAATGATGAATCAGGAATGATGAATGATGTATCAGGAATCAGGAATGATGAATCAGGAAAGAGGAATGATGAATCAGGAATCAGGAATGGTGAATAATGAATCAGGAATGATGAATCAGGAATCACGAATGATGAATCAGGAATCAGGAATCAGGAATGATGAATCAGGAATCAGGAATGATGAATCAGGAATCAGGAATGATGAATCAGGAATCAGGAATGATAAATGATGAATCAGGGATCAGGAATGATGAATCAGGAATCAGGAATCAGGAATGATGAATCAGGAATCAGGAATGATAAATGATGAATCAGGGATCAGGAATGATGAATCAGGAATCAGGAATCAGGAATCAGGAATCAGGAATCAGGAATGATGAATCAGGAATGATCAATCAGGAATAATGAATCAGGAATCAGGAATGATGAATCAGGAATGAGGATTGACGAATCAGGAATGAGGAATGATCAATCAGGAATCAGGAATGATGAATCAGGAATGAGGATTGATGAATCAGGAATGAGGAATGATGAATCAGGAATCAGGAATGATGAATCAGGAATCAGGAATGATGAATCAGGAATGATGAATCAGGAATCAGGAATGATGAATCAGGAATGATGAATGATGTATCAGGAATCAGGAATGGTGAATCATGAATCAGGAATGAGGAATCAGGAATCAGGTATGATGAATCAGGAATGAGGAATGATGAATCAGGAATGAGGAATGATAAATCAGGAATCAGGAATGATGAATCAGGAATCAGGAATGATGAATCAAGAATGATAAATCAGGAATCAGGAATGATGAATCAGGAATGATGAATGATGAATCAGGAATGATGAATGATGTATCAGGAATCAGGAATGATGAATCAGGAAAGAGGAATGATGAATCAGGAATCTGGATTGGTGAATCATGAATCAGGACTGATGAATCAGGAATCAGGAATGATGAATCAGGAATCAGGAATGATGAATCAGGAAAGAGGAATGATGAATCAGGAATCAGGAATAGTGAATCATGAATCAGGAATGATGAATCAGGAAAGAGGAATGATGAATCAGGAATCTGGATTGGTGAATCATGAATCAGGACTGATGAATCAGCAATGATGAATGATGTATCAGGAATCAGGAATGATGAATCAGGAAAGAGGAATGATGAATCAGGAATCAGGAATGGTGAATCATGAATCAGGAATGATGAATCAGGAATGATGAATGATGAATCAGGAATCAGGAATGATGAATCAGGAATCAGGAATGATGAATCAGGAATAATGAATCAGGAATCAGGAATGATGAATCAGGAATGACGAATGATGAATCAGGAATGATGAATGATGAATCAGGAATGATGAATGATGTATCAGGAATCAGGAATGATGAATCAGGAAAGAGGAATGATGAATCAGGAATCAGGAATGGTGAATAATGAATCAGGAATGATGAATCAGGAATCACGAATGATGAATCAGGAATCAGGAATCAGGAATGATGAATCAGGAATCAGGAATGATGAATCAGGAATCAGGAATGATGAATCAGGAATCAGGAATGATAAATGATGAATCAGGGATCAGGAATGATGAATCAGGAATCAGGAATCAGGAATGATGAATCAGGAATCAGGAATGATAAATGATGAATCAGGGATCAGGAATGATGAATCAGGAATCAGGAATCAGGAATCAGGAATCAGGAATCAGGAATGATGAATCAGGAATGATCAATCAGGAATAATGAATCAGGAATCAGGAATGATGAATCAGGAATGAGGATTGACGAATCAGGAATGAGGAATGATCAATCAGGAATCAGGAATGATGAATCAGGAATGAGGATTGATGAATCAGGAATGAGGAATGATGAATCAGGAATCAGGAATGATGAATCAGGAATCAGGAATGATGAATCAGGAATGATGAATCAGGAATCAGGAATGATGAATCAGGAATGATGAATGATGTATCAGGAATCAGGAATGGTGAATCATGAATCAGGAATGAGGAATCAGGAATCAGGTATGATGAATCAGGAATGAGGAATGATGAATCAGGAATGAGGAATGATAAATCAGGAATCAGGAATGATGAATCAGGAATCAGGAATGATGAATCAAGAATGATAAATCAGGAATCAGGAATGATGAATCAGGAATGATGAATGATGAATCAGGAATGATGAATGATGTATCAGGAATCAGGAATGATGAATCAGGAAAGAGGAATGATGAATCAGGAATCTGGATTGGTGAATCATGAATCAGGACTGATGAATCAGGAATCAGGAATGATGAATCAGGAATCAGGAATGATGAATCAGGAAAGAGGAATGATGAATCAGGAATCAGGAATGGTGAATCATGAATCAGGAATGATGAATCAGGAAAGAGGAATGATGAATCAGGAATCTGGATTGGTGAATCATGAATCAGGACTGATGAATCAGCAATGATGAATGATGTATCAGGAATCAGGAATGATGAATCAGGAAAGAGGAATGATGAATCAGGAATCAGGAATGGTGAATCATGAATCAGGAATGATGAATCAGGAATGATGAATGATGAATCAGGAATCAGGAATGATGAATCAGGAATCAGGAATGATGAATCAGGAATAATGAATCAGGAATCAGGAATGATGAATCAGGAATGACGAATGATGAATCAGGAATGATGAATGATGAATCAGGAATGATGAATGATGAATCAGGAATAATGAATCAGGAATGATGAATAATGAATCAGGAATCAGGAATGATGAATCAGGAATCAGGAATGATGAATCAGAAATCAGGAATGATGAATCAGGAATGATGAATGATGAATCAGGAATGATGAATCAGGAATGATGAATCAGGAATGATGAATCAGCGTTCAGGAATCAGGAAAGAGGAATGATGAATCAGGAATCAGGAATGATGAATCAGGAAAGAGGAATGATGAATCAGGAATCAGGAATGGTGAATCATGAATCAGGAATGATGAATCAGGAATCAGGAATGTTGAATCAGGAATCATGAATGATGAATCAGGAATGAGGAATGATGGATCAGGAATCATGAATGATGAATCAGGAATGATGAATGATGAATCAGGAATGATGAATGATGTATCAGGAATCAGGAATGATGAATCAGGAAAGAGGAATGATGAATCAGGAATCAGGAATGGTGAATAATGAATCAGGAATGATGAATCAGGAATCAGGAATGATGAATCAGGAATCAGGAATCAGGAATGATGAATCAGGAATCAGGAATGATGAATCAGGAATCAGGAATGATGAATCAGGAATCAGGAATGATAAATGATGAATCAGGGATCAGGAATGATGAATCAGGAATGAGGAATCAGGAATGATGAATCAGGAATCAGGAATGATAAATGATGAATCAGGGATCAGGAATGATGAATCAGGAATCAGGAATCAGGAATCAGGAATCAGGAATCAGGAATGATGAATAAGGAATGATCAATCAGGAATAATGAATCAGGAATCAGGAATGATGAATCAGGAATGAGGATTGACGAATCAGGAATGAGGAATGATCAATCAGGAATCAGGAATGATGAATCAGGAATGAGGATTGATGAATCAGGAATGAGGAATGATGAATCAGGAATCAGGAATGATGAATCAGGAATCAGGAATGATGAATCAGGAATGATGAATCAGGAATCAGGAATGATGAATCAGGAATGATGAATGATGTATCAGGAATCAGGAATGGTGAATCATGAATCAGGAATGAGGAATCAGGAATCAGGTATGATGAATCAGGAATGAGGAATGATGAATCAGGAATGAGGAATGATAAATCAGGAATCAGGAATGATGAATCAGGAATCAGGAATGATGAATCAAGAAGGATAAATCAGGAATCAGGAATGATGAATCAGGAATGATGAATGATGAATCAGGAATGATGAATGATGTATCAGGAATCAGGAATGATGAATCAGGAAAGAGGAATGATGAATCAGGAATCTGGATTGGTGAATCATGAATCAGGACTGATGAATCAGGAATCAGGAATGATGAATCAGGAATCAGGAATGATGAATCAGGAAAGAGGAATGATGAATCAGGAATCAGGAATGGTGAATCATGAATCAGGAATGATTAATCAGGAATGATGAATGATGAATCAGGAATCAGGAATGATGAATCAGGAATCAGGAATGATGAATCAGGAATGATGAATCAGGAATCAGGAATGATGAATCAGGAATGATGAATGATGTATCAGGAATCAGGAATGGTGAATCATGAATCAGGAATGATGAATCAGGAATCAGGAATGATGAATCAGGAAAGAGGAATGATGAATCAGGAATCAGGAAAGAGGAATGATTAATCAGGAATGAAGAATGATGAATCAGGAATGAGGAATAATGAATCAGGAATGATGAATCAGGAATCAGGAATCAGGAATGATGAATCAGGAATCAGGAATGATGAATCAGGAATGAGGAATGATCAATCAGGAATGATGAATCAGGAATCAGGTATGATGAATCAGGAATGAGGAATGATGAATCAGGAATGAGGAATGATGAATCAGGAATCAGGAATGATGAATCAGGAATCAGGAATGATGAATCAGGAATGATAAATCAGGAATCAGGAATGATGAATCAGGAATGATGAATGATGAATCAGGAATGATGAATGATGTATCAGGAATCAGGAATGATGAATCAGGAAAGAGGAATGATGAATCAGGAATCTGGATTGGTGAATCATGAATCAGGACTGATGAATCAGGAATCAGGAATGATGAATAAGGAATCAGGAATGATGAATCAGCAATGATGAATGATGTATCAGGAATCAGGAATGATGAATCAGGAAAGAGGAATGATGAATCAGGAATCAGGAATGGTGGATCATGAATCAGGAATGATGAATCAGGAATGATGAATGATGAATCAGGAATCAGGAATGATGAATCAGGAATCAGGAATGATGAATCAGGAATAATGAATCAGGAATCAGGAATGATGAATCAGGAATGACGAATGATGAATCAGGAATGATGAATGATGAATCAGGAATGATGAATGATGAATCAGGAATGATGAATGATGAATCAGGAATGATGAATCAGGAATGATGAATCAGGAATGATGAATCAGCGATCAGGAATCAGGAAAGAGGAATGATGAATCAGGAATCAGGAATGATGAATCAGGAAAGAGGAATGATGAATCAGGAATCAGGAATGGTGAATCATGAATCAGGAATGATGAATCAGGAATCAGGAATGTTGAATCAGGAATCATGAATGATGAATCAGGAATGAGGAATGATGAATCAGGAATCATGAATGATGAATCAGGAATGATGAATGATGAATCAGGAATGATGAATGATGTATCAGGAATCAGGAATGATGAATCAGGAAAGAGGAATGATGAATCAGGAATCAGGAATGGTGAATAATGAATCAGGAATGATGAATCAGGAATCAGGAATGATGAATCAGGAATCAGGAATCAGGAATGATGAATCAGGAATCAGGAATGATGAATCAGGAATCAGGAATGATGAATCAGGAATCAGCAATGATGAATCAGGGATCAGGAATGATGAATCAGGAATCAGGAATCAGGAATGATGAATCAGGAATCAGGAATCAGGAATGATGAATCAGGATTCAGGAATGATATATGATGAATCAGGGATCAGGAATGATGAATCAGGAATCAGGAATCAGGAATCAGGAATCAGGAATGATGAATCAGGAATGATAAATCAGGAATCAGGAATGATGAATCAGGAATGATGAATGATGAATCAGGAATGATGAATGATGTATCAGGAATCAGGAATGATGAATCAGGAAAGAGGAATGATGAATCAGGAATCTGGATTGGTGAATCATGAATCATTACTGATGAATCAGGAATCAGGAATGATGAATCAGGAATCAGGAATGATGAATCAGGAAAGAGGAATGATGAATCAGGAATCAGGAATGGTGAATCATGAATCAGGAATCATTAATCAGGAATGAGGAATGATGAATCAGGAATCAGGAATGATGAATCAGGAAAGAGGAATGATGAATCAGGAATCAGGATTGGTGAATCATGAATCAGGAATGATCAATCAGGAATCAGGAATGATGAATCAGGAATCAGGAATGATGAATCAGGAATGATGAATGATGTATCAGGAATCAGGAATGATGAATCAGGAATCAGGAATGATAAATGATGAATCAGGGATCAGGAATGATGAATCAGGAATCAGGAATCAGGAATCAGGAATCAGGAATGATGAATCAGGAATGATAAATCAGGAATCAGGAATGATGAATCAGGAATGATGAATGATGAATCAGGAATGATGAATGATGTATCAGGAATCAGGAATGATGAATCAGGAAAGAGGAATGATGAATCAGGAATCTGGATTGGTGAATCATGAATCATTACTGATGAATCAGGAATCAGGAATGATGAATCAGGAATCAGGAATGATGAATCAGGAAAGAGGAATGATGAATCAGGAATCAGGAATGGTGAATCATGAATCAGGAATCATTAATCAGGAATGAGGAATGATGAATCAGGAATCAGGAATGATGAATCAGGAAAGAGGAATGATGAATCAGGAATGATGAATGATGAATCGGGAATAAGGAATGATCAATGAGGAATGATGAATGATGAATCAGGAATCAGGAATGATGAATCAGGAATGATGAATGATGAATCAGGAATCAGGAATGATGAATCAGGAATCAGGAATGATGAATCAGGAATCAAGAATGATGAATCAGGAATGATGAATGATGAATCAGGAATGATGAATGATGTATCAGGAATCAGGAATGATGAATCAGGAAAGAGGAATGATGAATCAGGAATCAGGAATGGTGAATAATGAATCAGGAATGATGAATCAGGAATCAGGAATGATGAATCAGGAATCAGGAATCAGGAATGATGAATCAGGAATCAGGAATGATGAATCAGGAATCAGGAATGATGAATCAGGAATCAGGAATGATAAATGATGAATCAGGGATCAGGAATGATGAATCAGGAATCAGGAATCAGGAATGATGAATCAGGAATCAGGAATCAGGAATGATGAATCAGGAATCAGGAATGATAAATGATGAATCAGGGATCAGGAATGATGAATCAGGAATCAGGAATCAGGAATCAGGAATCAGGAATGATGAATCAGGAATGATAAATCAGGAATCAGGAATGATGAATCAGGAATGATGAATGATGAATCAGGAATGATGAATGATGTATCAGGAATCAGGAATGATGAATCAGGAAAGAGGAATGATGAATCAGGAATCTGGATTGGTGAATCATGAATCATTACTGATGAATCAGGAATCAGGAATGATGAATCAGAAATCAGGAATGATGAATCAGGAATGATGAATGATGAATCAGGAATGATGAATCAGGAATGATGAATCAGGAATGATGAATCAGCGATCAGGAATCAGGAAAGAGGAATTATGAATCAGGAATCAGGAATGATGAATCAGGAAAGAGGAATGATGAATCAGGAATCAGGAATGGTGAATCATGAATCAGGAATGATGAATCAGGAATCAGGAATGTTGAATCAGGAATCATGAATGATGAATCAGGAATGAGGAATGATGAATCAGGAATCATGAATGATGAATCAGGAATGATGAATGATGAATCAGGAATGATGAATGATGTATCAGGAATCAGGAATGATGAATCAGGAAAGAGGAATGATGAATCAGGAATCAGGAATGGTGAATAATGAATCAGGAATGATGAATCAGGAATCAGGAATGATGAATCAGGAATCAGGAATCAGGAATGATGAATCAGGAATCAGGAATGATGAATCAGGAATCAGGAATGATGAATCAGGAATCAGGAATGATAAATGATGAATCAGGGATCAGGAATGATGAATCAGGAATCAGGAATCAGGAATGATGAATCAGGAATCAGGAATGATAAATGATGAATCAGGGATCAGGAATGATGAATCAGGAATCAGGAATCAGGAATCAGGAATCAGGAATGATGAATCAGGAATGATGAATGATGAATCAGGAATCAGGAATGATGAATCAGGAATCAGGAATGATGAATCAGGAATAATGAATCAGGAATCAGGAATGATGAATCAGGAATGACGAATGATGAATCAGGAATGATGAATGATGAATCAGGAATGATGAATGATGAATCAGGAATAATGAATCAGGAATGATGAATAATGAATCAGGAATCAGGAATGATGAATCAGGAATCAGGAATGATGAATCAGAAATCAGGAATGATGAATCAGGAATGATGAATGATGAATCAGGAATGATGAATCAGGAATGATGAATCAGGAATGATGAATCAGCGTTCAGGAATCAGGAAAGAGGAATGATGAATCAGGAATCAGGAATGATGAATCAGGAAAGAGGAATGATGAATCAGGAATCAGGAATGGTGAATCATGAATCAGGAATGATGAATCAGGAATCAGGAATGTTGAATCAGGAATCATGATTGATGAATCAGGAATGAGGAATGATGAATCAGGAATCATGAATGATGAATCAGGAATGATGAATGATGAATCAGGAATGATGAATGATGTATCAGGAATCAGGAATGATGAATCAGGAAAGAGGAATGATGAATCAGGAATCAGGAATGGTGAATAATGAATCAGGAATGATGAATCAGGAATCAGGAATGATGAATCAGGAATCAGGAATCAGGAATGATGAATCAGGAATCAGGAATGATGAATCAGGAATCAGGAATGATGAATCAGGAATCAGGAATGATAAATGATGAATCAGGGATCAGGAATGATGAATCAGGAATCAGGAATCAGGAATGATGAATCAGGAATCAGGAATGATAAATGATGAATCAGGGATCAGGAATGATGAATCAGGAATCAGGAATCAGGAATCAGGAATCAGGAATCAGGAATGATGAATCAGGAATGATCAATCAGGAATAATGAATCAGGAATCAGGAATGATGAATCAGGAATGAGGATTGACGAATCAGGAATGAGGAATGATCAATCAGGAATCAGGAATGATGAATCAGGAATGAGGATTGATGAATCAGGAATGAGGAATGATGAATCAGGAATCAGGAATGATGAATCAGGAATCAGGAATGATGAATCAGGAATGATGAATCAGGAATCAGGAATGATGAATCAGGAATGATGAATGATGTATCAGGAATCAGGAATGGTGAATCATGAATCAGGAATGAGGAATCAGGAATCAGGTATGATGAATCAGGAATGAGGAATGATGAATCAGGAATGAGGAATGATAAATCAGGAATCAGGAATGATGAATCAGGAATCAGGAATGATGAATCAAGAAGGATAAATCAGGAATCAGGAATGATGAATCAGGAATGATGAATGATGAATCAGGAATGATGAATGATGTATCAGGAATCAGGAATGATGAATCAGGAAAGAGGAATGATGAATCAGGAATCTGGATTGGTGAATCATGAATCAGGACTGATGAATCAGGAATCAGGAATGATGAATCAGGAATCAGGAATGATGAATCAGGAAAGAGGAATGATGAATCAGGAATCAGGAATGGTGAATCATGAATCAGGAATGATTAATCAGGAATGATGAATGATGAATCAGGAATCAGGAATGATGAATCAGGAATCAGGAATGATGAATCAGGAATGATGAATCAGGAATCAGGAATGATGAATCAGGAATGATGAATGATGTATCAGGAATCAGGAATGGTGAATCATGAATCAGGAATGATGAATCAGGAATCAGGAATGATGAATCAGGAAAGAGGAATGATGAATCAGGAATCAGGAAAGAGGAATGATTAATCAGGAATGAAGAATGATGAATCAGGAATGAGGAATAATGAATCAGGAATGATGAATCAGGAATCAGGAATCAGGAATGATGAATCAGGAATCAGGAATGATGAATCAGGAATGAGGAATGATCAATCAGGAATGATGAATCAGGAATCAGGTATGATGAATCAGGAATGAGGAATGATGAATCAGGAATGAGGAATGATGAATCAGGAATCAGGAATGATGAATCAGGAATCAGGAATGATGAATCAGGAATGATAAATCAGGAATCAGGAATGATGAATCAGGAATGATGAATGATGAATCAGGAATGATGAATGATGTATCAGGAATCAGGAATGATGAATCAGGAAAGAGGAATGATGAATCAGGAATCTGGATTGGTGAATCATGAATCAGGACTGATGAATCAGGAATCAGGAATGATGAATAAGGAATCAGGAATGATGAATCAGCAATGATGAATGATGTATCAGGAATCAGGAATGATGAATCAGGAATGACGAATGATGAATCAGGAATGATGAATGATGAATCAGGAATGATGAATGATGAATCAGGAATAATGAATCAGGAATGATGAATAATGAATCAGGAATCAGGAATGATGAATCAGGAATCAGGAATGATGAATCAGAAATCAGGAATGATGAATCAGGAATGATGAATGATGAATCAGGAATGATGAATCAGGAATGATGAATCAGGAATGATGAATCAGCGATCAGGAATCAGGAAAGAGGAATTATGAATCAGGAATCAGGAATGATGAATCAGGAAAGAGGAATGATGAATCAGGAATCAGGAATGGTGAATCATGAATCAGGAATGATGAATCAGGAATCAGGAATGTTGAATCAGGAATCATGAATGATGAATCAGGAATGAGGAATGATGAATCAGGAATCATGAATGATGAATCAGGAATGATGAATGATGAATCAGGAATGATGAATGATGTATCAGGAATCAGGAATGATGAATCAGGAAAGAGGAATGATGAATCAGGAATCAGGAATGGTGAATAATGAATCAGGAATGATGAATCAGGAATCACGAATGATGAATCAGGAATCAGGAATCAGGAATGATGAATCAGGAATCAGGAATGATGAATCAGGAATCAGGAATGATGAATCAGGAATCAGGAATGATAAATGATGAATCAGGGATCAGGAATGATGAATCAGGAATCAGGAATCAGGAATGATGAATCAGGAATCAGGAATGATAAATGATGAATCAGGGATCAGGAATGATGAATCAGGAATCAGGAATCAGGAATCAGGAATCAGGAATCAGGAATGATGAATCAGGAATGATCAATCAGGAATAATGAATCAGGAATCAGGAATGATGAATCAGGAATGAGGATTGACGAATCAGGAATGAGGAATGATCAATCAGGAATCAGGAATGATGAATCAGGAATGAGGATTGATGAATCAGGAATGAGGAATGATGAATCAGGAATCAGGAATGATGAATCAGGAATCAGGAATGATGAATCAGGAATGATGAATCAGGAATCAGGAATGATGAATCAGGAATGATGAATGATGTATCAGGAATCAGGAATGGTGAATCATGAATCAGGAATGAGGAATCAGGAATCAGGTATGATGAATCAGGAATGAGGAATGATGAATCAGGAATGAGGAATGATAAATCAGGAATCAGGAATGATGAATCAGGAATCAGGAATGATGAATCAAGAATGATAAATCAGGAATCAGGAATGATGAATCAGGAATGATGAATGATGAATCAGGAATGATGAATGATGTATCAGGAATCAGGAATGATGAATCAGGAAAGAGGAATGATGAATCAGGAATCTGGATTGGTGAATCATGAATCAGGACTGATGAATCAGGAATCAGGAATGATGAATCAGGAATCAGGAATGATGAATCAGGAAAGAGGAATGATGAATCAGGAATCAGGAATGGTGAATCATGAATCAGGAATGATGAATCAGGAAAGAGGAATGATGAATCAGGAATCTGGATTGGTGAATCATGAATCAGGACTGATGAATCAGCAATGATGAATGATGTATCAGGAATCAGGAATGATGAATCAGGAAAGAGGAATGATGAATCAGGAATCAGGAATGGTGAATCATGAATCAGGAATGATGAATCAGGAATGATGAATGATGAATCAGGAATCAGGAATGATGAATCAGGAATCAGGAATGATGAATCAGGAATAATGAATCAGGAATCAGGAATGATGAATCAGGAATGACGAATGATGAATCAGGAATGATGAATGATGAATCAGGAATGATGAATGATGTATCAGGAATCAGGAATGATGAATCAGGAAAGAGGAATGATGAATCAGGAATCAGGAATGGTGAATAATGAATCAGGAATGATGAATCAGGAATCACGAATGATGAATCAGGAATCAGGAATCAGGAATGATGAATCAGGAATCAGGAATGATGAATCAGGAATCAGGAATGATGAATCAGGAATCAGGAATGATAAATGATGAATCAGGGATCAGGAATGATGAATCAGGAATCAGGAATCAGGAATGATGAATCAGGAATCAGGAATGATAAATGATGAATCAGGGATCAGGAATGATGAATCAGGAATCAGGAATCAGGAATCAGGAATCAGGAATCAGGAATGATGAATCAGGAATGATCAATCAGGAATAATGAATCAGGAATCAGGAATGATGAATCAGGAATGAGGATTGACGAATCAGGAATGAGGAATGATCAATCAGGAATCAGGAATGATGAATCAGGAATGAGGATTGATGAATCAGGAATGAGGAATGATGAATCAGGAATCAGGAATGATGAATCAGGAATCAGGAATGATGAATCAGGAATGATGAATCAGGAATCAGGAATGATGAATCAGGAATGATGAATGATGTATCAGGAATCAGGAATGGTGAATCATGAATCAGGAATGAGGAATCAGGAATCAGGTATGATGAATCAGGAATGAGGAATGATGAATCAGGAATGAGGAATGATAAATCAGGAATCAGGAATGATGAATCAGGAATCAGGAATGATGAATCAAGAATGATAAATCAGGAATCAGGAATGATGAATCAGGAATGATGAATGATGAATCAGGAATGATGAATGATGTATCAGGAATCAGGAATGATGAATCAGGAAAGAGGAATGATGAATCAGGAATCTGGATTGGTGAATCATGAATCAGGACTGATGAATCAGGAATCAGGAATGATGAATCAGGAATCAGGAATGATGAATCAGGAAAGAGGAATGATGAATCAGGAATCAGGAATGGTGAATCATGAATCAGGAATGATGAATCAGGAAAGAGGAATGATGAATCAGGAATCTGGATTGGTGAATCATGAATCAGGACTGATGAATCAGCAATGATGAATGATGTATCAGGAATCAGGAATGATGAATCAGGAAAGAGGAATGATGAATCAGGAATCAGGAATGGTGAATCATGAATCAGGAATGATGAATCAGGAATGATGAATGATGAATCAGGAATCAGGAATGATGAATCAGGAATCAGGAATGATGAATCAGGAATAATGAATCAGGAATCAGGAATGATGAATCAGGAATGACGAATGATGAATCAGGAATGATGAATGATGAATCAGGAATGATGAATGATGAATCAGGAATAATGAATCAGGAATGATGAATAATGAATCAGGAATCAGGAATGATGAATCAGGAATCAGGAATGATGAATCAGAAATCAGGAATGATGAATCAGGAATGATGAATGATGAATCAGGAATGATGAATCAGGAATGATGAATCAGGAATGATGAATCAGCGTTCAGGAATCAGGAAAGAGGAATGATGAATCAGGAATCAGGAATGATGAATCAGGAAAGAGGAATGATGAATCAGGAATCAGGAATGGTGAATCATGAATCAGGAATGATGAATCAGGAATCAGGAATGTTGAATCAGGAATCATGAATGATGAATCAGGAATGAGGAATGATGGATCAGGAATCATGAATGATGAATCAGGAATGATGAATGATGAATCAGGAATGATGAATGATGTATCAGGAATCAGGAATGATGAATCAGGAAAGAGGAATGATGAATCAGGAATCAGGAATGGTGAATAATGAATCAGGAATGATGAATCAGGAATCAGGAATGATGAATCAGGAATCAGGAATCAGGAATGATGAATCAGGAATCAGGAATGATGAATCAGGAATCAGGAATGATGAATCAGGAATCAGGAATGATAAATGATGAATCAGGGATCAGGAATGATGAATCAGGAATCAGGAATCAGGAATGATGAATCAGGAATCAGGAATGATAAATGATGAATCAGGGATCAGGAATGATGAATCAGGAATCAGGAATCAGGAATCAGGAATCAGGAATCAGGAATGATGAATAAGGAATGATCAATCAGGAATAATGAATCAGGAATCAGGAATGATGAATCAGGAATGAGGATTGACGAATCAGGAATGAGGAATGATCAATCAGGAATCAGGAATGATGAATCAGGAATGAGGATTGATGAATCAGGAATGAGGAATGATGAATCAGGAATCAGGAATGATGAATCAGGAATCAGGAATGATGAATCAGGAATGATGAATCAGGAATCAGGAATGATGAATCAGGAATGATGAATGATGTATCAGGAATCAGGAATGGTGAATCATGAATCAGGAATGAGGAATCAGGAATCAGGTATGATGAATCAGGAATGAGGAATGATGAATCAGGAATGAGGAATGATAAATCAGGAATCAGGAATGATGAATCAGGAATCAGGAATGATGAATCAAGAAGGATAAATCAGGAATCAGGAATGATGAATCAGGAATGATGAATGATGAATCAGGAATGATGAATGATGTATCAGGAATCAGGAATGATGAATCAGGAAAGAGGAATGATGAATCAGGAATCTGGATTGGTGAATCATGAATCAGGACTGATGAATCAGGAATCAGGAATGATGAATCAGGAATCAGGAATGATGAATCAGGAAAGAGGAATGATGAATCAGGAATCAGGAATGGTGAATCATGAATCAGGAATGATTAATCAGGAATGATGAATGATGAATCAGGAATCAGGAATGATGAATCAGGAATCAGGAATGATGAATCAGGAATGATGAATCAGGAATCAGGAATGATGAATCAGGAATGATGAATGATGTATCAGGAATCAGGAATGGTGAATCATGAATCAGGAATGATGAATCAGGAATCAGGAATGATGAATCAGGAAAGAGGAATGATGAATCAGGAATCAGGAAAGAGGAATGATTAATCAGGAATGAAGAATGATGAATCAGGAATGAGGAATAATGAATCAGGAATGATGAATCAGGAATCAGGAATCAGGAATGATGAATCAGGAATCAGGAATGATGAATCAGGAATGAGGAATGATCAATCAGGAATGATGAATCAGGAATCAGGTATGATGAATCAGGAATGAGGAATGATGAATCAGGAATGAGGAATGATGAATCAGGAATCAGGAATGATGAATCAGGAATCAGGAATGATGAATCAGGAATGATAAATCAGGAATCAGGAATGATGAATCAGGAATGATGAATGATGAATCAGGAATGATGAATGATGTATCAGGAATCAGGAATGATGAATCAGGAAAGAGGAATGATGAATCAGGAATCTGGATTGGTGAATCATGAATCAGGACTGATGAATCAGGAATCAGGAATGATGAATAAGGAATCAGGAATGATGAATCAGCAATGATGAATGATGTATCAGGAATCAGGAATGATGAATCAGGAAAGAGGAATGATGAATCAGGAATCAGGAATGGTGGATCATGAATCAGGAATGATGAATCAGGAATGATGAATGATGAATCAGGAATCAGGAATGATGAATCAGGAATCAGGAATGATGAATCAGGAATAATGAATCAGGAATCAGGAATGATGAATCAGGAATGACGAATGATGAATCAGGAATGATGAATGATGAATCAGGAATGATGAATGATGAATCAGGAATGATGAATGATGAATCAGGAATGATGAATCAGGAATGATGAATCAGGAATGATGAATCAGCGATCAGGAATCAGGAAAGAGGAATGATGAATCAGGAATCAGGAATGATGAATCAGGAAAGAGGAATGATGAATCAGGAATCAGGAATGGTGAATCATGAATCAGGAATGATGAATCAGGAATCAGGAATGTTGAATCAGGAATCATGAATGATGAATCAGGAATGAGGAATGATGAATCAGGAATCATGAATGATGAATCAGGAATGATGAATGATGAATCAGGAATGATGAATGATGTATCAGGAATCAGGAATGATGAATCAGGAAAGAGGAATGATGAATCAGGAATCAGGAATGGTGAATAATGAATCAGGAATGATGAATCAGGAATCAGGAATGATGAATCAGGAATCAGGAATCAGGAATGATGAATCAGGAATCAGGAATGATGAATCAGGAATCAGGAATGATGAATCAGGAATCAGCAATGATGAATCAGGGATCAGGAATGATGAATCAGGAATCAGGAATCAGGAATGATGAATCAGGAATCAGGAATCAGGAATGATGAATCAGGATTCAGGAATGATATATGATGAATCAGGGATCAGGAATGATGAATCAGGAATCAGGAATCAGGAATCAGGAATCAGGAATGATGAATCAGGAATGATAAATCAGGAATCAGGAATGATGAATCAGGAATGATGAATGATGAATCAGGAATGATGAATGATGTATCAGGAATCAGGAATGATGAATCAGGAAAGAGGAATGATGAATCAGGAATCTGGATTGGTGAATCATGAATCATTACTGATGAATCAGGAATCAGGAATGATGAATCAGGAATCAGGAATGATGAATCAGGAAAGAGGAATGATGAATCAGGAATCAGGAATGGTGAATCATGAATCAGGAATCATTAATCAGGAATGAGGAATGATGAATCAGGAATCAGGAATGATGAATCAGGAAAGAGGAATGATGAATCAGGAATCAGGATTGGTGAATCATGAATCAGGAATGATCAATCAGGAATCAGGAATGATGAATCAGGAATCAGGAATGATGAATCAGGAATGATGAATGATGTATCAGGAATCAGGAATGATGAATCAGGAATCAGGAATGATAAATGATGAATCAGGGATCAGGAATGATGAATCAGGAATCAGGAATCAGGAATCAGGAATCAGGAATGATGAATCAGGAATGATAAATCAGGAATCAGGAATGATGAATCAGGAATGATGAATGATGAATCAGGAATGATGAATGATGTATCAGGAATCAGGAATGATGAATCAGGAAAGAGGAATGATGAATCAGGAATCTGGATTGGTGAATCATGAATCATTACTGATGAATCAGGAATCAGGAATGATGAATCAGGAATCAGGAATGATGAATCAGGAAAGAGGAATGATGAATCAGGAATCAGGAATGGTGAATCATGAATCAGGAATCATTAATCAGGAATGAGGAATGATGAATCAGGAATCAGGAATGATGAATCAGGAAAGAGGAATGATGAATCAGGAATGATGAATGATGAATCGGGAATAAGGAATGATCAATGAGGAATGATGAATGATGAATCAGGAATCAGGAATGATGAATCAGGAATGATGAATGATGAATCAGGAATCAGGAATGATGAATCAGGAATCAGGAATGATGAATCAGGAATCAAGAATGATGAATCAGGAATGATGAATGATGAATCAGGAATGATGAATGATGTATCAGGAATCAGGAATGATGAATCAGGAAAGAGGAATGATGAATCAGGAATCAGGAATGGTGAATAATGAATCAGGAATGATGAATCAGGAATCAGGAATGATGAATCAGGAATCAGGAATCAGGAATGATGAATCAGGAATCAGGAATGATGAATCAGGAATCAGGAATGATGAATCAGGAATCAGGAATGATAAATGATGAATCAGGGATCAGGAATGATGAATCAGGAATCAGGAATCAGGAATGATGAATCAGGAATCAGGAATCAGGAATGATGAATCAGGAATCAGGAATGATAAATGATGAATCAGGGATCAGGAATGATGAATCAGGAATCAGGAATCAGGAATCAGGAATCAGGAATGATGAATCAGGAATGATAAATCAGGAATCAGGAATGATGAATCAGGAATGATGAATGATGAATCAGGAATGATCAATGATGTATCAGGAATCAGGAATGATGAATCAGGAAAGAGGAATGATGAATCAGGAATCTGGATTGGTGAATCATGAATCATTACTGATGAATCAGGAATCAGGAATGATGAATCAGAAATCAGGAATGATGAATCAGGAATGATGAATGATGAATCAGGAATGATGAATCAGGAATGATGAATCAGGAATGATGAATCAGCGATCAGGAATCAGGAAAGAGGAATTATGAATCAGGAATCAGGAATGATGAATCAGGAAAGAGGAATGATGAATCAGGAATCAGGAATGGTGAATCATGAATCAGGAATGATGAATCAGGAATCAGGAATGTTGAATCAGGAATCATGAATGATGAATCAGGAATGAGGAATGATGAATCAGGAATCATGAATGATGAATCAGGAATGATGAATGATGAATCAGGAATGATGAATGATGTATCAGGAATCAGGAATGATGAATCAGGAAAGAGGAATGATGAATCAGGAATCAGGAATGGTGAATAATGAATCAGGAATGATGAATCAGGAATCAGGAATGATGAATCAGGAATCAGGAATCAGGAATGATGAATCAGGAATCAGGAATGATGAATCAGGAATCAGGAATGATGAATCAGGAATCAGGAATGATAAATGATGAATCAGGGATCAGGAATGATGAATCAGGAATCAGGAATCAGGAATGATGAATCAGGAATCAGGAATGATAAATGATGAATCAGGGATCAGGAATGATGAATCAGGAATCAGGAATCAGGAATCAGGAATCAGGAATGATGAATCAGGAATGATGAATGATGAATCAGGAATCAGGAATGATGAATCAGGAATCAGGAATGATGAATCAGGAATAATGAATCAGGAATCAGGAATGATGAATCAGGAATGACGAATGATGAATCAGGAATGATGAATGATGAATCAGGAATGATGAATGATGAATCAGGAATAATGAATCAGGAATGATGAATAATGAATCAGGAATCAGGAATGATGAATCAGGAATCAGGAATGATGAATCAGAAATCAGGAATGATGAATCAGGAATGATGAATGATGAATCAGGAATGATGAATCAGGAATGATGAATCAGGAATGATGAATCAGCGTTCAGGAATCAGGAAAGAGGAATGATGAATCAGGAATCAGGAATGATGAATCAGGAAAGAGGAATGATGAATCAGGAATCAGGAATGGTGAATCATGAATCAGGAATGATGAATCAGGAATCAGGAATGTTGAATCAGGAATCATGATTGATGAATCAGGAATGAGGAATGATGAATCAGGAATCATGAATGATGAATCAGGAATGATGAATGATGAATCAGGAATGATGAATGATGTATCAGGAATCAGGAATGATGAATCAGGAAAGAGGAATGATGAATCAGGAATCAGGAATGGTGAATAATGAATCAGGAATGATGAATCAGGAATCAGGAATGATGAATCAGGAATCAGGAATCAGGAATGATGAATCAGGAATCAGGAATGATGAATCAGGAATCAGGAATGATGAATCAGGAATCAGGAATGATAAATGATGAATCAGGGATCAGGAATGATGAATCAGGAATCAGGAATCAGGAATGATGAATCAGGAATCAGGAATGATAAATGATGAATCAGGGATAAGGAATGATGAATCAGGAATCAGGAATCAGGAATCAGGAATCAGGAATCAGGAATGATGAATCAGGAATGATCAATCAGGAATAATGAATCAGGAATCAGGAATGATGAATCAGGAATGAGGATTGACGAATCAGGAATGAGGAATGATCAATCAGGAATCAGGAATGATGAATCAGGAATGAGGATTGATGAATCAGGAATGAGGAATGATGAATCAGGAATCAGGAATGATGAATCAGGAATCAGGAATGATGAATCAGGAATGATGAATCAGGAATCAGGAATGATGAATCAGGAATGATGAATGATGTATCAGGAATCAGGAATGGTGAATCATGAATCAGGAATGAGGAATGAGGAATCAGGTATGATGAATCAGGAATGAGGAATGATGAATCAGGAATGAGGAATGATAAATCAGGAATCAGGAATGATGAATCAGGAATCAGGAATGATGAATCAAGAAGGATAAATCAGGAATCAGGAATGATGAATCAGGAATGATGAATGATGAATCAGGAATGATGAATGATGTATCAGGAATCAGGAATGATGAATCAGGAAAGAGGAATGATGAATCAGGAATCTGGATTGGTGAATCATGAATCAGGACTGATGAATCAGGAATCAGGAATGATGAATCAGGAATCAGGAATGATGAATCAGGAAAGAGGAATGATGAATCAGGAATCAGGAATGGTGAATCATGAATCAGGAATGATTAATCAGGAATGATGAATGATGAATCAGGAATCAGGAATGATGAATCAGGAATCAGGAATGATGAATCAGGAATGATGAATCAGGAATCAGGAATGATGAATCAGGAATGATGAATGATGTATCAGGAATCAGGAATGGTGAATCATGAATCAGGAATGATGAATCAGGAATCAGGAATGATGAATCAGGAAAGAGGAATGATGAATCAGGAATCAGGAAAGAGGAATGATTAATCAGGAATGAAGAATGATGAATCAGGAATGAGGAATAATGAATCAGGAATGATGAATCAGGAATCAGGAATCAGGAATGATGAATCAGGAATCAGGAATGATGAATCAGGAATGAGGAATGATCAATCAGGAATGATGAATCAGGAATCAGGTATGATGAATCAGGAATGAGGAATGATGAATCAGGAATGAGGAATGATGAATCAGGAATCAGGAATGATGAATCAGGAATCAGGAATGATGAATCAGGAATGATAAATCAGGAATCAGGAATGATGAATCAGGAATGATGAATGATGAATCAGGAATGATGAATGATGTATCAGGAATCAGGAATGATGAATCAGGAAAGAGGAATGATGAATCAGGAATCTGGATTGGTGAATCATGAATCAGGACTGATGAATCAGGAATCAGGAATGATGAATAAGGAATCAGGAATGATGAATCAGCAATGAAGAATGATGTATCAGGAATCAGGAATGATGAATCAGGAAAGAGGAATGATGAATCAGGAATCAGGAATGGTGGATCATGAATCAGGAATGATGAATCAGGAATGATGAATGATGAATCAGGAATCAGGAATGATGAATCAGGAATCAGGAATGATGAATCAGGAATAATGAATCAGGAATCAGGAATGATGAATCAGGAATGACGAATGATGAATCAGGAATGATGAATGATGAATCAGGAATCAGGAAAGAGGAATGATTAATCAGGAATGAAGAATGATGAATCAGGAATGAGGAATAATGAATCAGGAATGATGAATCAGGAATCAGGAATCAGGAATGATGAATCAGGAATCAGGAATGATGAATCAGGAATGAGGAATGATCAATCAGGAATGATGAATCAGGAATCAGGTATGATGAATCAGGAATGAGGAATGATGAATCAGGAATGAGGAATGATGAATCAGGAATCAGGAATGATGAATCAGGAATCAGGAATGATGAATCAGGAATGATAAATCAGGAATCAGGAATGATGAATCAGGAATGATGAATGATGAATCAGGAATGATGAATGATGTATCAGGAATCAGGAATGATGAATCAGGAAAGAGGAATGATGAATCAGGAATCTGGATTGGTGAATCATGAATCAGGACTGATGAATCAGGAATCAGGAATGATGAATAAGGAATCAGGAATGATGAATCAGCAATGATGAATGATGTATCAGGAATCAGGAATGATGAATCAGGAAAGAGGAATGATGAATCAGGAATCAGGAATGGTGGATCATGAATCAGGAATGATGAATCAGGAATGATGAATGATGAATCAGGAATCAGGAATGATGAATCAGGAATCAGGAATGATGAATCAGGAATAATGAATCAGGAATCAGGAATGATGAATCAGGAATGACGAATGATGAATCAGGAATGATGAATGATGAATCAGGAATGATGAATGATGAATCAGGAATGATGAATGATGAATCAGGAATGATGAATCAGGAATGATGAATCAGGAATGATGAATCAGCGATCAGGAATCAGGAAAGAGGAATGATGAATCAGGAATCAGGAATGATGAATCAGGAAAGAGGAATGATGAATCAGGAATCAGGAATGGTGAATCATGAATCAGGAATGATGAATCAGGAATCAGGAATGTTGAATCAGGAATCATGAATGATGAATCAGGAATGAGGAATGATGAATCAGGAATCATGAATGATGAATCAGGAATGATGAATGATGAATCAGGAATGATGAATGATGTATCAGGAATCAGGAATGATGAATCAGGAAAGAGGAATGATGAATCAGGAATCAGGAATGGTGAATAATGAATCAGGAATGATGAATCAGGAATCAGGAATGATGAATCAGGAATCAGGAATCAGGAATGATGAATCAGGAATCAGGAATGATGAATCAGGAATCAGGAACGATGAATCAGGAATCAGCAATGATGAATCAGGGATCAGGAATGATGAATCAGGAATCAGGAATCAGGAATGATGAATCAGGAATCAGGAATCAGGAATGATGAATCAGGAATCAGGAATGATATATGATGAATCAGGGATCAGGAATGATGAATCAGGAATCAGGAATCAGGAATCAGGAATCAGGAATGATGAATCAGGAATGATAAATCAGGAATCAGGAATGATGAATCAGGAATGATGAATGATGAATCAGGAATGATGAATGATGTATCAGGAATCAGGAATGATGAATCAGGAAAGAGGAATGATGAATCAGGAATCTGGATTGGTGAATCATGAATCATTACTGATGAATCAGGAATCAGGAATGATGAATCAGGAATCAGGAATGATGAATCAGGAAAGAGGAATGATGAATCAGGAATCAGGAATGGTGAATCATGAATCAGGAATCATTAATCAGGAATGAGGAATGATGAATCAGGAATCAGGAATGATGAATCAGGAAAGAGGAATGATGAATCAGGAATCAGGATTGGTGAATCATGAATCAGGAATGATCAATCAGGAATCAGGAATGATGAATCAGGAATCAGGAATGATGAATCAGGAATGATGAATGATGTATCAGGAATCAGGAATGATGAATCAGGAATCAGGAATGATAAATGATGAATCAGGGATCAGGAATGATGAATCAGGAATCAGGAATCAGGAATCAGGAATCAGGAATGATGAATCAGGAATGATAAATCAGGAATCAGGAATGATGAATCAGGAATGATGAATGATGAATCAGGAATGATGAATGATGTATCAGGAATCAGGAATGATGAATCAGGAAAGAGGAATGATGAATCAGGAATCTGGATTGGTGAATCATGAATCATTACTGATGAATCAGGAATCAGGAATGATGAATCAGGAATCAGGAATGATGAATCAGGAAAGAGGAATGATGAATCAGGAATCAGGAATGGTGAATCATGAATCAGGAATCATTAATCAGGAATGAGGAATGATGAATCAGGAATCAGGAATGATGAATCAGGAAAGAGGAATGATGAATCAGGAATCAGGATTGGTGAATCATGAATCAGGAATGATCAATCAGGAATCAGGAATGATGAATCAGGAATCAGGAATGATGAATCAGGAATGATGAATGATGTATCAGGAATCAGGAATGATGAATCAGGAAAGAGGAATGATGAATCAGGAATCAGGAATGGTGAATCAGGAATCAGGAATGATGAATCAGGAATCAGGAATGATGAATCAGGAATCAGGAATGATGAATCGGGAATAAGGAATGATCAATGAGGAATGATGAATGATGAATCAGGAATCAGGAATGATGAATCAGGAATGATGAATGATGAATCAGGAATCAGGAATGATGAATCAGGAATCAGGAATGATGAATCAGGAATCAAGAATGATGAATCAGGAATGATGAATGATGAATCAGGAATGATGAATGATGTATCAGGAATCAGGAATGATGAATCAGGAAAGAGGAATGATGAATCAGGAATCAGGAATGGTGAATAATGAATCAGGAATGATGAATCAGAAATCAGGAATGATGAATCAGGAATCAGGAATCAGGAATGATGAATCAGGAATCAGGAATGATGAATCAGGAATCAGGAATGATGAATCAGGAATCAGGAATGATAAATGATGAATCAGGGATCAGGAATGATGAATCAGGAATCAGGAATCAGGAATGATGAATCAGGAATCAGGAATCAGGAATGATGAATCAGGAATCAGGAATGATGAATCAGGAATAATGAATCAGGAATCAGGAATGATGAATCAGGAATGACGAATGATGAATCAGGAATGATGAATGATGAATCAGGAATGATGAATGATGAATCAGGAATGATGAATGATGAATCAGGAATGATGAATCAGGAATGATGAATCAGGAATGATGAATCAGCGATCAGGAATCAGGAAAGAGGAATGATGAATCAGGAATCAGGAATGATGAATCAGGAAAGAGGAATGATGAATCAGGAATCAGGAATGGTGAATCATGAATCAGGAATGATGAATCAGGAATCAGGAATGTTGAATCAGGAATCATGAATGATGAATCAGGAATGAGGAATGATGAATCAGGAATCATGAATGATGAATCAGGAATGATGAATGATGAATCAGGAATGATGAATGATGTATCAGGAATCAGGAATGATGAATCAGGAAAGAGGAATGATGAATCAGGAATCAGGAATGGTGAATAATGAATCAGGAATGATGAATCAGGAATCAGGAATGATGAATCAGGAATCAGGAATCAGGAATGATGAATCAGGAATCAGGAATGATGAATCAGGAATCAGGAATGATGAATCAGGAATCAGCAATGATGAATCAGGGATCAGGAATGATGAATCAGGAATCAGGAATCAGGAATGATGAATCAGGAATCAGGAATCAGGAATGATGAATCAGGATTCAGGAATGATATATGATGAATCAGGGATCAGGAATGATGAATCAGGAATCAGGAATCAGGAATCAGGAATCAGGAATGATGAATCAGGAATGATAAATCAGGAATCAGGAATGATGAATCAGGAATGATGAATGATGAATCAGGAATGATGAATGATGTATCAGGAATCAGGAATGATGAATCAGGAAAGAGGAATGATGAATCAGGAATCTGGATTGGTGAATCATGAATCATTACTGATGAATCAGGAATCAGGAATGATGAATCAGGAATCAGGAATGATGAATCAGGAAAGAGGAATGATGAATCAGGAATCAGGAATGGTGAATCATGAATCAGGAATCATTAATCAGGAATGAGGAATGATGAATCAGGAATCAGGAATGATGAATCAGGAAAGAGGAATGATGAATCAGGAATCAGGATTGGTGAATCATGAATCAGGAATGATCAATCAGGAATCAGGAATGATGAATCAGGAATCAGGAATGATGAATCAGGAATGATGAATGATGTATCAGGAATCAGGAATGATGAATCAGGAATCAGGAATGATAAATGATGAATCAGGGATCAGGAATGATGAATCAGGAATCAGGAATCAGGAATCAGGAATCAGGAATGATGAATCAGGAATGATAAATCAGGAATCAGGAATGATGAATCAGGAATGATGAATGATGAATCAGGAATGATGAATGATGTATCAGGAATCAGGAATGATGAATCAGGAAAGAGGAATGATGAATCAGGAATCTGGATTGGTGAATCATGAATCATTACTGATGAATCAGGAATCAGGAATGATGAATCAGGAATCAGGAATGATGAATCAGGAAAGAGGAATGATGAATCAGGAATCAGGAATGGTGAATCATGAATCAGGAATCATTAATCAGGAATGAGGAATGATGAATCAGGAATCAGGAATGATGAATCAGGAAAGAGGAATGATGAATCAGGAATGATGAATGATGAATCGGGAATAAGGAATGATCAATGAGGAATGATGAATGATGAATCAGGAATCAGGAATGATGAATCAGGAATGATGAATGATGAATCAGGAATCAGGAATGATGAATCAGGAATCAGGAATGATGAATCAGGAATCAAGAATGATGAATCAGGAATGATG
>JAOWCC010001153.1:0-45444 GCA_030867875.1 Actinernus sp. WN-2022 | reverse complement strand
CATCCATTAAACGCAATCTACATGAAGAGAACGTTGTATTGCCGTATAGTGCATCGAAATCCATTGAAAGCTCGAGAAATGGCGCCACTTTGAAGATATTAGGGTACACAAGTAACTTTGAGAGATTAAGGTTAGGTTACAAAAAAACACATTTTCGGATTTTCTACTCCAAATAGGGCAAAACTGGCACGCCAGTCTGAAAGTACAGGAAGAGGCCGTTGTATTGCCGTATAGTGCATCGAAATCCATTAAAAGGTCGAGAAATGGCGCCACTTTGAAATTTAGGTTACACAAGTAAATTAATGCGTACTTGTTGGCTTTAAAAGCCAGTAACTCACTTTTCAACGTTTTGATCCCAAAAATGCACCTTTTTTCTCAGACCTAGTGGAAAATGTACATCTTTCACTAAGCAAATCGTTGCGCCATACGTCAGGCAAAGTTGGTTTTTCGCGAAATTTTTTGAACTACTCCTCCCACCCCACACCACCCTCATAAAATACCTACAGATCAATTATTGGAAAGAAAGGCCAGAAAAGTCGTTAAACTGTCATTTGCCCTTTCAAGAAAGCGGCAAAAACACGAGTAACTGGCTTTTAAAGCTTTAAAGGCACACAAGATCTACGCTGTTTCCACAAAAGGAGCCCTAGAACCTAAACCCCCCTTTTGTGAAAACATGCTAGATCTTGTGTGCCTTTAGCTTTAAAAGCCAGTAACTCGTGTTTTTGCCGTTTTCTTGAAACGGCAAATGACAGTTGAAGACTTTAATGGCCTTTCTATCCCATAATTTACTTGTGTGAGATCTATCCCATAATTTCTTTATTTGAGACCTAGAGGTTATGCTTAGGTTAGAAAAAGGCCATTTTCTGGTATTATTACTCAAAATACAGGAAACTTCCATCCATTAAACGCAATCTACATGAAGAGAACGTTGTATTGCCGTATAGTGCATCGAAATCCATTGAAAGCTCGAGAAATGGCGCCACTTTGAAGATATTAGGGTACACAAGTAACTTTGAGAGATTAAGGTTTAGGTTACAAAAAAAACACATTTTCGGATTTTCTACTCCAAATAGGGCAAAAACTGGCACGCCAGTCTGAAAGTACAGGAAGAGGCCGTTGTATTGCGTATAGTGCATCGAAATCCATTAAAAGGTCGAGAAATGGCGCCACTTTGAAATTTAGGTTACACAAGTAAATTAATGGCGTACTTGTTGGCTTTAAAAGCCAGTAACTCACTTTTCAACGTTTTGATCCCAAAAATGCACCTTTTTTCTCAGGACCTAGTGGAAAAATGTACATCTTTCACTAAGCAAATCGTTGCGCCATACGTCAGACAAGTTGGTTTTCGCGAAATTTTTTGAACTACTCCTCCCCACCCCACACCACCCTCATAAAATACCTACAGATCAATTATTGGAAAGAAAGGCCAGAAAAGTCGTAAACTGTCATTTGCCCTTTCAAGAAAGCGGCAAAAACACGAGTAACTGGCTTTTAAAGCTTAAAGGCACACCAAGAATTCTACGCTGTTTCCACAAAAGGAGCCCTAGAACCTAAAACCCCCTTTTGTGAAAACATGCTATATCTTGTGTGCCTTTAGCTTAAAAGCCAGTAACTCGTGTTTTTGCCGTTTTCTTGAAACGGCAAATGACAGTTGAAGACTTTAATGGCCTTTCTATCCCATAATTTACTTGTGTGAGATCTATCCCATAATTTCTTTATTTGAGACCTAGAGGTATGCTTAGGTTAGAAAAAGGCCATTTTCTGGTATTATTACTCAAAATACAGGAAACTTCCATCCATTAAACGCAATCTACAATGAAGAGAACGTTGTATTGCCGTTATAGTGCATCGAAATCCATTGAAAGCTCGAGAAATGGCGCCACTTTGAAGATATTAGGGTACACAAGTAACTTTGAGAGATTAAGGTTAGGTTACAAAAAAAACACATTTTCGGATTTTCTACTCCAAATAGGCAAAACTGGCACGCCAGTCTGAAAGTACAGGAAGAGGCCGTTGTATTGCCGTATAGTGCATCGAAATCCATTAAAAGGTCGAGAAATGGCGCCACTTGAAATTTAGGTTACACAAGTAAATTAATGCGTACTTGTTGGCTTTAAAAGCCAGTAACTCACTTTTCAACGTTTTGATCCCAAAAATGCACCTTTTTTCTCAGACCTAGTGGAAAATGTACATCTTTCACTAAGCAAATCGTTGCGCCATACGTCAGACAAAGTTGGTTTTTCGCGAAATTTTTTGAACTACTCCTCCCCACCCCACACCACCCTCATAAAAATACCTACAGATCAATTATTGGAAAGAAAGGCCAGAAAAGTCGTAAACTGTCATTTGCCCTTTCAAGAAAGCGGCAAAAACACGAGTAACTGGCTTTTAAAGCTTAAAGGCACACAAGATCTACGCTGTTTCCACAAAAGGAGCCCTAGAACCTAAAACCCCCTTTTGTGAAAACATGCCTAGATCTTGTGTGCCTTTAGCTTTAAAAGCCCAGTAACTCGTGTTTTTGCCCGTTTTCTTGAAACGGCAAATGACAGTTGAAGACTTTAATGGCCTTTCTATCCCATAATTTACTTGTGTGAGATCTATCCCATAATTTCTTTATTTGAGACCTAGAGGTTATGCTTAGGTTAGAAAAAGGCCATTTTCTGGTATTATTACTCAAAATACAGGAAACTTCCATCCATTAAACGCAATCTACATGAAGAGAACGTTGTATTGCCGTATAGTGCATCGAAATCCATTGAAAGCTCGAGAAATGGCGCCACTTTGAAGATATTAGGGTACACAAGTAACTTTGAGAGATTAAGGTTAGGTTACAAAAAAAACACATTTTCGGATTTTCTACTCAAATAGGGCAGAAACTGGCACGCCAGTCTGAAAGTACAGGAAGAGGCCGTTGTATTGCCGTATAGTGCATCGAAATCCATTAAAAGGTCGAGAAATGGCGCCACTTTGAAATTTAGGTTACACAAGTAAATTAATGCGTACTTGTTGGCTTTAAAAGCCAGTAACTCACTTTTCAACGTTTTGATCCCAAAAATGCACCTTTTTTTCTCAGACCTAGTGGAAAATGTACATCTTTCACTAAGCAAATCGTTGCGCCATACGTCAGACAAAGTTGGTTTTTCGCGAAATTTTTTTTGAACTACTCCTCCCCACCCCACACCACCCTCATAAAATACCTACAGATCAATTATTGGAAAGAAAGGCCAGAAAAGTCGTAAACTGTCATTTGCCCTTTCAAGAAAGCGGCAAAAACACGAGTAACTGGCTTTTAAAGCTTAAAGGCACACAAGATCTACGCTGTTTCCACAAAAGGAGCCCTAGAACCTAAAACCCCCTTTTGTGAAAACATGCTAGATCTTGTGTGCCTTTAGCTTTAAAAGCCAGTAACTCGTGTTTTTGCCGTTTTCTTGAACGGCAAATGACAGTTGAAGACTTTAATGGCCTTTCTATCCCATAATTTACTTGTGTGAGATCTATCCCATAATTTCCTTTATTTGAGACCTAGAGGTTATGCTTAGGTTAGAAAAAGGCCATTTTCTGGTATTATTACTCAAAATACAGGAAACTTCCATCCATTAAACGCAATCTACATGAAGAGAACGTTGTATTGCCGTATAGTGCATCGAAATCCATTGAAAGCTCGAGAAATGGCGCCACTTTGAAGATATTAGGGTACACAAGTAACTTTGAGAGATTAAGGTTAGGTTACAAAAAAAACACATTTTCGGATTTTCTACTCCAAATAGGGCAAAACTGGCACGCCAGTCTGAAAGTACAGGAAGAGGCCGTTGTATTGCGTATAGTGCATCGAAATCCATTAAAAGGTCGAGAAATGGCGCCACTTTGAAATTTAGGGTTACACAAGTAAATTAATGCGTACTTGTTGGCTTTAAAAGCCAGTAACTCACTTTTCAACGTTTTGATCCCAAAAATGCACCTTTTTTCTCAGACCTAGTGGAAAATGTACATCTTTCACTAAGCAAATCGTTGCGCCATACGTCAGACAAAGTTGGTTTTTCGCGAAATTTTTTTGAACTACTCCTCCCCACCCCACACCACCCTCATAAAATACCTACAGATCAATTATTGGAAAGAAAGGCCAGAAAAGTCGTAAACTGTCATTTGCCCTTTCAAGAAAGCGGCAAAAACACGAGTAACTGGCTTTTAAAGCTTAAAGGCACACAAGAATTCTACGCTGTTTCCACAAAAGGAGCCCTAGAACCTAAAACCCCCTTTTGTGAAAACATGCTATATCTTGTGTGCCTTTAGCTTTAAAAGCCAGTAACTCGTGTTTTTGCCGTTTTCTTGAAACGGCAAATGACAGTTGAAGACTTTAATGGCCTTTCTATCCCATAATTTACTTGTGTGAGATCTATCCCATAATTTCTTTATTTGAGACCTAGAGGTTATGCTTAGGTTAGAAAAAGGCCATTTTCTGGTATTATTACTCAAAATACAGGAAACTTCCATCCATTAAACGCAATCTACATGAAGAGAACGTTGTATTGCCGTATAGTGCATCGAAATCCATTGAAAGCTCGAGAAATGGCGCCACTTTGAAGATATTAGGGTACACAAGTAACTTTGAGAGATTAAGGTTAGGTTACAAAAAAAACACATTTTCGGATTTTCTACTCCAAATAGGGCAAAACTGCACGCCAGTCTGAAAGTACAGGAAGAGGCCGTTGTATTGCCGTATAGTGCATTCGAAATCCATTAAAAGGTCGAGAAATGGCGCCACTTTGAAATTTAGGTTACACAAGTAAATTAATGCGTACTTGTTGGCTTTAAAAGCCAGTAACTCACTTTTCAACGTTTTGATCCCAAAAATGCACCTTTTTTCTCAGACCTAGTGGAAAATGTACATCTTTCACTAAGCAAATCGTTGCGCCATACGTCAGACAAAGTTGGTTTTTCGCGAAATTTTTTGAACTACTCCTCCCCACCCCACACCACCCTCATAAAAATACCTACAGATCAATTATTGGAAAGAAAGGCCAGAAAAGTCGTAAACTGTCATTTGCCCTTTCAAGAAAGCGGCAAAAACACGAGTAACTGGCTTTTAAAGCTTAAAGGCACACAAGAATTCTACGCTGTTTCCACAAAAGGAGCCCTAGAACCTAAAACCCCCTTTTGTGAAAACATGCTATATCTTGTGTGCCTTTAGCCTTTAAAAGCCAGTAACTCGTGTTTTTGCCGTTTTCTTGAAACGGCAAATGACAGTTGAAGACTTTAATGGCCTTTCTATCCCATAATTTACTTGTGTGAGATCTATCCCATAATTTCTTTATTTGAGACCTAGAGGTTATGCTTAGGTTAGAAAAAGGCCATTTTCTGGGTATTATTACTCAAAATACAGGAAACTTCCATCCATTAAACGCAATCTACATGAAGAGAACGTTGTATTGCCGTATAGTGCATCGAAATCCATTGAAAGCTCGAGAAATGGCGCCACTTTGAAGATATTAGGGTACACAAGTAACTTTGAGAGATTAAGGTTAGGTTACAAAAAAAACACATTTTCGGATTTTCTACTCCAAATAGGGGCAAAACTGGCACGCCAGTCTGAAAGTACAGGAAGAGGCCGTTGTATTGCCGTATAGTGCATCGAAATCCATTAAAAGGTCGAGAAATGGCGCCACTTTGAAATTTAGGTTACACAAGTAAATTAATGCGTACTTGTTGGCTTTAAAAGCCAGTAACTCACTTTTCAACGTTTTGATCCCAAAAATGCACCTTTTTTCTCAGACCTAGTGGAAAATGTACATCTTTCACTAAGCAAATCGTTGCGCCATACGTCAGACAAAGTTGGTTTTTCGCGAAATTTTTTGAACTACTCCTCCCCACCCCACACCACCCTCATAAAATACCTACAGATCAATTATTGAAAGAAAGGCCAGAAAAGTCGTAAACTGTCATTTGCCCTTTCAAGAAAGCGGCAAAAACACGAGTAACTGGCTTTTAAAGCTTAAAGGCACACAAGATCTACGCTGTTTCCACAAAAGGAGCCCTAGAACCTAAAACCCCCTTTTGTGAAAACATGCTAGATCTTGTGTGCCTTTAGCTTTAAAAGCCAGTAACTCGTGTTTTTGCCGTTTTCTTGAACGGCAAATGACAGTTGAAGACTTTAATGGCCTTTCTATCCCATAATTTACTTGTGTGAGATCTATCCCATAATTTCTTTATTTGAGACCTAGAGGTTATGCTTAGGTTAGAAAAAGGCCATTTTCTGGTATTATTACTCAAAATACAGGAAACTTCCCATCCATTAAACGCAATCTACATGAAGAGAACGTTGTATTGCCGTATAGTGCATCGAAATCCATTGAAAGCTCGAGAAATGGCGCCACTTTGAAGATATTAGGGTACACAAGTAACTTTGAGAGATTAAGGTTAGGTTACAAAAAAAAACACATTTCGGATTTTCTACTCCAAATAGGGCAAAACTGGCACGCCAGTCTGAAAGTACAGGAAGAGGCCGTTGTATTGCCGTATAGTGCATCGAAATCCATTAAAAGGTCGAGAAATGGCGCCACTTTGAAATTTAGGTTACACAAGTAAATTAATGCGTACTTGTTGGCTTAAAAGCCAGTAACTCACTTTTCAACGTTTTGATCCCAAAAATGCACCTTTTTTCTCAGACCTAGTGGAAAATGTACATCTTTCACTAAGCAAATCGTTGCGCCATACGTCAGGCAAAGTTGGTTTTTCGCGAAATTTTTTTGAACTACTCCTCCCCACCCCACGACCACCCCTCATAAAATACCTACAGATCAATTATTGAAAGAAAGGCCAGAAAAGTCGTAAACTGTCATTTGCCCTTTCAAGAAAGCGGCAAAACACGAGTAACTGGCTTTTAAAGCTTAAAGGCACACAAGATCTACGCTGTTTCCACAAAAGGAGCCCTAGAACCTAAAACCCCCCTTTTGTGAAAACATGCTAGATCTTGTGTGCCTTTAGCTTTAAAAGCCAGTAACTCGTGTTTTTTGCCGTTTTCTTGAAACGGCAAATGACAGTTGAAGACTTTAATGGCCTTTCTATCCCATAATTTACTTGTGTGAGATCTATCCCATAATTTCTTTATTTGAGACCTAGAGTTATGCTTAGGTTAGAAAAAGGCCATTTTCTGGTATTATTACTCAAAATACAGGAAACTTCCATCCATTAACGCAATCTACATGAAGAGAACGTTGTATTGCCGTATAGTGCATCGAAATCCATTGAAAGCTCGAGAAATGGCGCCACTTTGAAGATATTAGGGTACACAAGTAACTTTGAGAGATTAAGTTAGGTTACAAAAAAAAACACATTTTCGGATTTTCTACTCCAAATAGGGCAAAACTGGCACGCCAGTCTGAAAGTACAGGAAGAGGCCGTTGTATTGCCGTATAGTGCATCGAAATCCATTAAAAGGTCGAGAAATGGCGCCACTTTGAAATTTAGGTTACACAAGTAAATTAATGCGTACTTGTTGGCTTTAAAGCCAGTAACTCACTTTTCAACGTTTTGATCCCAAAAATGCACCTTTTTCTCAGACCTAGTGGAAAATGTACATCTTTCACTAAAGCAAATCGTTGCGCCATACGTCAGGCAAAGTTGGTTTTTCGCGAAATTTTTTGAACTACTCCTCCCCACCCCACACCACCCTCATAAAATACCTACAGATCAATTATTGGAAAGAAAGGCCAGAAAAGTCGTAAACTGTCATTTGCCCTTTCAAGAAAGCGGCAAAAACACGAGTAACTGGCTTTTAAAGCTTAAAGGCACACAAGATCTACGCTGTTTCCACAAAAGGAGCCCTAGAACCTAAAACCCCCTTTTGTGAAAACATGCTAGATCTTGTGTGCCTTTAGCTTTAAAAGCCAGTAACTCGTGTTTTTGCCGTTTTCTTGAAACGGCAAATGACAGTTGAAGACTTTAATGGCCTTTCTATCCCATAATTTACTTGTGTGAGATCTATCCCATAATTTCTTTATTTGAGACCTAGAGGTTATGCTTAGGTTAGAAAAAGGCCATTTTCTGGTATCTATTACTCAAAATACAGGAAACTTCCATCCATTAAACGCAATCTACATGAAGAGAACGTTGTATTGCCGTATAGTGCATCGAAATCCATTGAAAGCTCGAGAAATGGCGCCACTTTGAAGATATTAGGGTACACAAGTAACTTTGAGAGATTAAGGTTAGGTTACAAAAAAAAACACATTTTCGGGATTTTCTACTCCAAATAGGGCAAAACTGGCACGCCAGTCTGAAAGTACAGGAAGAGGCCGTTGTATTGCCGTATAGTGCATCGAAATCCATTAAAAGGTCGAGAAATGGCGCACTTTGAAATTTAGGTTACACAAGTAAATTAATGCGTACTTGTTGGCTTTAAAAGCCAGTAACTCACTTTTCAACGTTTTGACTCCCAAAAAATGCACCTTTTTTCCTCAGACCTAGTGGAAAATGTACATCTTTCACTAAGCAAATCGTTGCGCCATACGTCAGACAAAGTTGGTTTTTTCGCGAAATTTTTTGAACTACTCCTCCCCACCCCACACCACCCTCATAAAATACCTACAGATCAATTATTGGAAAGAAAGGCCAGAAAAGTCGTAAACTGTCATTTGCCCTTTCAAGAAAGCGGCAAAAACACGAGTAACTGGCTTTTAAAGCTTAAAGGCACACAAGAATTCTACGCTGTTTCCACAAAAGGAGCCCTAGAACCTAAAACCCCCTTTTGTGAAAACATGCTATATCTTGTGTGCCTTTAGCTTTAAAAGCCAGTAACTCGTGTTTTTTGCCGTTTTCTTGAAACGGCAAATGACAGTTGAAGACTTTAATGGCCTTTCTATCCCATAATTTACTTGTGTGAGATCTATCCCATAATTTCTTTATTTGAGACCTAGAGGTTATGCTTAGGTTAGAAAAAGGCCATTTTCTGGTATTATTACTCAAAATACAGGAAACTTCCATTCCATTAAACGCAATCTACATGAAGAGAACGTTGTATTGCCGTATAGTGCATCGAAATCCATTGAAAGCTCGAGAAATGGCGCCACTTTGAAGATATTAGGGTACACAAGTAACTTTGAGAGATTAAGGTTAGGTTACAAAAAAAAACACATTTTCGGATTTTCTACTCCAAATAGGGCAAAACTGGCACGCCAGTCTGAAAGTACAGGAAGAGGCCGTTGTATTGCCGTATAGTGCATCGAAATCCATTAAAAGGTCGAGAAATGGCGCCACTTTGAAATTTAGGTTACACAAGTAAATTAATGCGTACTTGTTGGCTTTAAAAGCCAGTAACTCACTTTTCAACGTTTGATCCCAAAAATGCACCTTTTTTCTCAGACCTAGTGGAAAATGTACATCTTTCACTAAGCAAATCGTTTGCGCCATACGTCAGGCAAAGTTGGTTTTTCGCGAAATTTTTTGAACTACTCCTCCCCACCCCACACCACCCTCATAAAATACCTACAGATCAATTATTGGAAAGAAAGGCCAGAAAAGTCGTAAACTGTCATTTGCCCTTTCAAGAAAGCGGCAAAAACACGAGTAACCTGGCTTTTAAAGCTTAAAGGCACACAAGATCTACGCTGTTTCCACAAAAGGAGCCCTAGAACCTAAAACCCCCTTTTGTGAAAACATGCTAGATCTTGTGTGCCTTTAGCTTTAAAAGCCAGTAACTCGTGTTTTTGCCGTTTTCTTGAAACGGCAAATGACAGTTGAAGACTTTAATGGCCTTTCTATCCCATAATTTACTTGTGTGAGATCTATCCCATAATTTCTTTATTGAGACCTAGAGGTTATGCTTAGGTTAGAAAAAGGCCATTTTCTGGTATTATTACTCAAAATACAGGAAACTTCCATCCATTAAAACGCAATCTACATGAAGAGAACGTTGTATTGCCGTATAGTGCATCGAAATCCATTGAAAAGCTCGAGAAATGGCGCCACTTTGAAGATATTAGGGTACACAAGTAACTTTGAGAGATTAAGGTTAGGTTACAAAAAAAACACATTTTCGGATTTTCTACTCCCAAATAGGGCAAAACTGGCACGCCAGTCTGAAAGTACAGGAAGAGGCCGTTGTATTGCCGTATAGTGCATCGAAAATCCATTAAAAGGTCGAGAAATGGCGCCACTTTGAAATTTAGGTTACACAAGTAAATTAATGCGTACTTGTTGGCTTTAAAAGCCAGTAACTCACTTTTCAACGTTTTGATCCCAAAAATGCACCTTTTTTCTCAGACCTAGTGGAAAATGTACTTCTTTCACTAAGCAAATCGTTGCGCCATACGTCAGACAAAGTTGGTTTTTCGCGAAATTTTTTGAACTACTCCTCCCCACCCCACACCACCCTCATAAAATACCTACAGATCAATTATTGGAAAGAAAGGCCAGAAAAGTCGTAAACTGTCATTTGCCCTTTCAAGAAAGCGGCAAAAACACGAGTAACTGGCTTTTAAAGCTTAAAGGCACACAAGAATTCTACGCTGTTTCCACAAAAGGAGCCCTAGAACCTAAAACCCCCTTTTGTGAAAACATGCTATATCTTGTGTGCCTTTAGCTTTAAAAGCCAGTAACTCGTGTTTTTGCGTTTTCTTGAAACGGCAAATGACAGTTGAAGACTTTAATGGCCTTTCTATCCCATAATTTACTTGTGTGAGATCTATCCCATAATTTCTTTATTTGAGACCTAGAGGTTATGCTTAGGTTAGAAAAAAGGCCATTTTCTGGTATTATTACTCAAAATACAGGAAACTTCCATCCATTAAACGCAATCTACATGAAGAGAACGTTGTATTGCCGTATAGTGCATCGAAATCCATTGAAAGCTCGAGAAATGGCGCCACTTTGAAGATATTAGGGTACACAAGTAACTTTGAGAGATTAAGGTTAGGTTACAAAAAAAACACATTTTCGGATTTTCTACTCCAAATAGGGCAAAACTGGCACGCCAGTCTGAAAGTACAGGAAGAGGCCGTTGTATTGCCGTATAGTGCATCGAAATCCATTAAAAGGTCGAGAAATGGCGCCACTTTGAAATTTAGGTTACACAAGTAAATTAATGCGTACTTGTTGGCTTTAAAAGCCAGTAACTCACTTTTCAACGTTTTGATCCCAAAAATGCACCTTTTTTCTCAGACCTAGTGGAAAATGTACATCTTTCACTAAGCAAATCGTTGCGCCATACGTCAGACAAAGTTGGTTTTTCGCGAAATTTTTTTGAACTACTCCTCCCCACCCCACACCACCCTCATAAAATACCTACAGATCAATTATTGGAAAGAAAGGCCAGAAAAGTCGTAAACTGTCATTTGCCCTTTCAAGAAAGCGGCAAAAACACGAGTAACTGGCTTTTAAAGCTTAAAGGCACACAAGATCTACGCTGTTTCCACAAAAGGAGCCTAGAACCTAAAACCCCCTTTGTGAAAACATGCTAGATCTTGTGTGCCTTTAGCTTTAAAAAGCCAGTAACTCGTGTTTTTGCCGTTTTCTTGAAACGGCAAATGACAGTTGAAGACTTTAATGGCCTTTCTATCCCATAATTTACTTGTGTGAGATCTATCCCATAATTTCTTTATTTGAGACCTAGAGGTTATGCTTAGGTTAGAAAAAGGCCATTTTCTGGTATTATTACTCAAAATACAGGAAACTTCCATCCATTAAACGCAATCTACATGAAGAGAACGTTGTATTGCCGTATAGTGCATCGAAATCCATTGAAAGCTCGAGAAATGGCGCCACTTTGAAGATATTAGGGTACACAAGTAACTTTGAGGAGATTAAGGTTAGGTTACAAAAAAAAACACATTTTCGGATTTTCTACTCCAAATAGGGCAAAAACTGGCACGCCAGTCTGAAAGTACAGGAAGAGGCCGTTGTATTTGCCGTATAGTGCATCGAAATCCATTAAAAGGTCGAGAAATGGCGCCACTTTGAAATTTAGGTTACACAAGTAAATTAATGCGTACTTGTTGGCTTTAAAAGCCAGTAACTCACTTTTCAACGTTTTGATCCCAAAAATGCACCTTTTTTCTCAGACCTAGTGGAAAATGTACATCTTTCACTAAGCAAAATCGTTGCGCCATACGTCAGACAAAGTTGGTTTTCGCGAAATTTTTTGAACTACTCCTCCCCCACCCCACACCACCCTCATAAAATACCTACAGATCAATTATTGGAAAGAAAGGCCAGAAAAGTCGTAAACTGTCATTTGCCCTTTCAAGAAAGCGGCAAAAACACGAGTAACTGGCTTTTAAAGCTTAAAGGCACACAAGAATTCTACCGCTGTTTCCACAAAAGGAGCCCTAGAACCTAAAACCCCCTTTTGTGAAAACATGCTATATCTTGTGTGCCTTTAGCTTTAAAAGCCAGTAACTCGTGTTTTTGCCGTTTTCTTGAAACGGCAAATGACAGTTGAAGACTTTAATGGCCTTTCTATCCCATAATTTACTTGTGTGAGATCTATCCCATAATTTCTTTATTTGAGACCTAGAGGTTATGCTTAGGTTAGAAAAAGGCCATTTTCTGGTATTATTACCTCAAAATACAGGAAACTTCCATCCATTAAACGCAATCTACATGAAGAGAACGTTGTATTGCCGTATAGTGCATCGAAATCCATTGAAAGCTCGAGAAATGGCGCCACTTTGAAGATATTAGGGTACACAAGTAACTTTGAGAGATTAAGGTTAGGTTACAAAAAAAACACATTTTCGGATTTTCTACTCCAAATAGGGCAAAACTGGCACGCCAGTCTGAAAGTACAGGAAGAGGCCGTTGTATTGCCGTATAGTGCATCGAAATCCATTAAAAGGTCGAGAAATGGCGCCACTTTGAAATTTAGGTTACACAAGTAAATTAATGCGTACTTGTTGGCTTTAAAAGCCAGTAACTCACTTTTCAACGTTTTGATCCCAAAAATGCACCTTTTTTCTCAGACCTAGTGGAAAATGTACATCTTTCACTAAGCAAATCGTTGCGCCATACGTCAGACAAAGTTGGTTTTTCGCGAAATTTTTTGAACTACTCTCCCACCACCCCACACCACCCTCATAAAATACCTACAGATCAATTATTGGAAAGAAAGGCCAGAAAAGTCGTAAACTGTCATTTGCCCTTTCAAGAAAGCGGCAAAAACACGAGTAACTGGCTTTTAAAGCTTAAAGGCACACAAAGATCTACGCTGGTTTCCACAAAAGGAGCCCTAGAACCTAAAACCCCCTTTTGTGAAAACATGCTAGATCTTGTGTGCCTTTAGCTTTAAAAAGCCAGTAACTCGTGTTTTTGCCGTTTTCTTGAAACGGCAAATGACAGTTGAAGACTTTAATGGCCTTTCTATCCCATAATTTACTTGTGTGAGATCTATCCCATAATTTCTTTATTTGAGACCTAGAGGTTATGCTTAGGTTAGAAAAAGGCCATTTTCTGGTATTATTACTCAAAATACAGGAAACTTCCATCCATTAAACGCAATCTACATGAAGAGAACGTTGTATTGCCGTATAGTGCATCGAAATCCATTGAAAGCTCGAGAAATGGCGCCACTTTGAAGATATTAGGGTACACAAGTAACTTTGAGAGATTAAGGTTAGGTTACAAAAAAAACACATTTTCGGATTTTCTACTCCAAAATAGGGCAAAACTGGCACGCCAGTCTGAAAGTACAGGAAGAGGCCGTTGTATTGCCGTATAGTGCATCGAAATCCATTAAAAGGTCGAGAAATGGCGCCACTTTGAAATTTAGGTTACACAAGTAAATTAATGCGTACTTGTTGGCTTTAAAAGCCAGTAACTCACTTTTCAACGTTTTGATCCCAAAAATGCACCTTTTTTCTCAGACCTAGTGGAAAATGTACATCTTTCACTAAGCAAATCGTTGGCGCCATACGTCAGACAAAGTTGGTTTTCGCGAAATTTTTTGAACTACTCCTCCCCACCCCACACCACCCTCATAAAATACCTACAGATCAATTATTGGAAAGAAAGGCCAGAAAAGTCGTAAACTGTCATTTGCCCTTTCAAGAAAGCGGCAAAAACACGAGTAACTGGCTTTTAAAGCTTAAAGGCACACAAGATCTACGCTGTTTCCACAAAAGGAGCCCTTAGAACCTAAAACCCCCTTTTGTGAAAACATGCTAGATCTTGTGTGCCTTTAGCTTTAAAAGCCAGTAACTCGTGTTTTTGCCGTTTTCTTGAAACGGCAAATGACAGTTGAAGACTTTAATGGCCTTTCTATCCCATAATTTACTTGTGTGAGATCTATCCCATAATTTCTTTATTTGAGACGCTAGAGGTTATGCTTAGGTTAGAAAAAGGCCATTTTCTGGTATTATTACTCAAAATACAGGAAACTTCCATCCATTAAACGCAATCTACATGAAGAGAACGTTGTATTGCCGTATAGTGCATCGAAATCCATTGAAAGCTCGAGAAATGGCGCCACTTGAAGATATTAGGGTACACAAGTAACTTTGAGAGATTAAGGTTAGGTTACAAAAAAAACACATTTTCGGATTTTCTACTCCAAATAGGGCAAAACTGGCACGCCAGTCTGAAAGTACAGGAAGAGGCCGTTGTATTGCCGTATAGTGCATCGAAATCCATTAAAAGGTCGAGAAATGGCGCCACTTTGAAATTTAGGTTACACAAGTAAATTAATGCGTACTTGTTGGCTTAAAAGCCAGTAACTCACTTTTCAACGTTTTTGATCCCAAAAATGCACCTTTTTTCTCAGACCTAGTGGAAAATGTACATCTTTCACTAAGCAAATCGTTGCGCCATACGTCAGACAAAGTTGGTTTCTTCGCGAAATTTTTTGAACTACTCCTCCCCACCCCACACCACCCTCATAAAATACCTACAGATCAATTATTGGAAAGAAAGGCCAGAAAAGTCGTAAACTGTCATTTGCCCTTTCAAGAAAGCGGCAAAAACACGAGTAACTGGCTTTTAAAGCTTAAAGGCACACAAGAATTCTACGCTGTTTCCACAAAAGGAGCCCTAGAACCTAAAACCCCCTTTTGTGAAAACATGCTATATCTTGTGTGCCTTTAGCTTTAAAAGCCAGTAACTCGTGTTTTTTGCCGTTTTCTTGAAACGGCAAATGACAGTTGAAGACTTAATGGCCTTTCTATCCCATAATTTACTTGTGTGAGATCTATCCCATAATTTCTTTATTTGAGACCTAGAGGTTATGCTTAGGTTAGAAAAAGGCCATTTTCTGGTATTATTACTCAAAATACAGGAAACTTCCATCCATTAAACGCAATCTACATGAAGAGAAACGTTGTATTGCCGTATAGTGCATCGAAATCCATTGAAAGCTCGAGAAATGGCGCCACTTTGAAGATATTAGGGTACACAAGTAACTTTGAGAGATTAAGGTTAGGTTACAAAAAAAACACATTTTCGGATTTTCTACTCCAAATAGGGCAAAACTGGCACGCCAGTCTGAAAGTACAGGAAGAGGCCGTTGTATTGCCGTATAGTGCATCGAAATCCATTAAAAGGTCGAGAAATGGCGCCACTTTGAAATTTAGGTTACACAGTAAATTAATGCGTACTTGTTGGCTTTAAAAGCCAGTAACTCACTTTTCAACGTTTTGATCCCAAAAATGCACCTTTTTTCTCAGACCTAGTGGAAAATGTACATCTTTCACTAAGCAAATCGTTGCGCCATACGTCAGACAAAGTTGGTTTTTCGCGAAATTTTTTGAACTACTCCTCCCCACCCCACACCACCCTCATAAAATACCTACAGATCAATTATTGGAAAGAAAGGCCAGAAAAGTCGTAAACTGTCATTTGCCCTTTCAAGAAAGCGGCAAAAACACGAGTAACTGGCTTTTAAAGCTTAAAGGCACACAAGATCTACGCTGTTTCCACAAAAGGAGCCCTAGAACCTAAAACACCCTTTTGTGAAAACATGCTAGATCTTGTGTGCCTTTAGCTTTAAAAGCCAGTAACTCGTGTTTTTGCCGTTTTTCTTGAAACGGCAAATGACAGTTGAAGACTTTAATGGCCTTTCTATCCCATAATTTACTTGTGTGAGATCTATCCCATAATTTCTTTATTTGAGACCTAGAGGTTATGCTTAGGTTAGAAAAAGGCCATTTTCTGGTATTATTACTCCAAAATACAGGAAACTTCCATCCATTAAACGCAATCTACATGAAGAGAACGTTGTATTGCCGTATAGTGCATCGAAATCCATTGAAAGCTCGAGAAATGGCGCCACTTTGAAGATATTAGGGTACACAAGTAACTTTGAGAGATTAAGGTTAGGTTACAAAAAAAACACATTTTCGGATTTTCTACTCCAAATAGGGCAAAACTGGCACGCCAGTCTGAAAGTACAGGAAGAGGCCGTTGTATTGCCGTATAGTGCATCGAAATCCATTAAAAGGTCGAGAAATGGCGCCACTTTGAAAATTTAGGTTACACAAGTAAATTAATGCGTACTTGTTGGCTTTAAAAGCCAGTAACTCACTTTTCAACGTTTTGATCCCAAAAATGCACCTTTTTTTCTCAGACCTAGTGGAAAATGTACATCTTTCACTAAGCAAATCGTTGCGCCATACGTCAGGCAAAGTTGGTTTTTCGCGAAATTTTTTGAACTACTCCTCCCCACCCCACACCACCCCTCATAAAATACCTACAGATCAATTATTGGAAAGAAAGGCCAGAAAAGTCGTAAACTGTCATTTGCCCTTTCAAGAAAGCGGCAAAAACACGAGTAACTGGCTTTTAAAGCTTAAAGGCACACAAGATCTACGCTGTTTCCACAAAAGGAGCCCTAGAACCTAAAACCCCCTTTTGTGAAAACATGCTAGATCTTGTGTGCCTTTAGCTTTAAAAGCCAGTAACTCGTGTTTTTGCCGTTTTCTTGAAACGGCAAATGACAGTTTGAAGACTTTAATGGCCTTTCTATCCCATAATTTACTTGTGTGAGATCTATCCCATAATTTCTTTATTTGAGACCTAGAGGTTATGCTTAGGTTAGAAAAAGGCCATTTTCTGGTATTATTACTCAAAATACAGGAAACTTCCATCCATTAAGCGCAATCTACATGAAGAGAACGTTGTATTGCCGTATAGTGCATCGAAATCCATTGAAAGCTCGAGAAATGGCGCCACTTTGAAGATATTAGGGTACACAAGTAACTTTGAGAGATTAAGGTTAGGGTTACAAAAAAAACACATTTTCGGATTTTCTACTCCAAATAGGGCAAAACTGGCACGCCAGTCTGAAAGTACAGGAAGAGGCCGTTGTATTGCCGTATAGTGCATCGAAATCCATTAAAAGGTCGAGAAATGGCGCCACTTTGAAATTTAGGTTACACAAGTAAATTAATGCGTACTTGTTGGCTTTAAAGCCAGTAACTCACTTTTCAACGTTTTGATCCCAAAATGCACCTTTTTTCTCAGACCTAGTGGAAAATGTACATCTTTCACTAAGCAAATCGTTGCGCCATACGTCAGACAAAGTTGGTTTTTCGCGAAATTTTTTGAACTACTCCCTCCCCACCCCACACCACCCTCATAAAATACCTACAGATCAATTATTGGAAAGAAAGGCCAGAAAAGTCGTAAACTGTCATTTGCCCTTTCAGAAAGCGGCAAAAACACGAGTAACTGGCTTTTAAAGCTTAAAGGCACACAAGAATTCTACGCTGTTTCCACAAAAGGAGGCCCTAGAACCTAAAACCCCCTTTTGTGAAAACATGCTATATCTTGTGTGCCTTTAGCTTTAAAAGCCAGTAAACTCGTGTTTTTGCCGTTTTCTTGGAAACGGCAAATGACAGTTGAAGACTTTAATGGCCTTTCTATCCCATAATTTACTTGTGTGAGATCTATCCCATAATTTCTTTATTTGAGACCTAGAGGTTATGCTTAGGTTAGAAAAAGGCCATTTTCTGGTATTATTACTCAAAATACAGGAAACTTCCATCCATTAAACGCAATCTACATGAAGAGAACGTTGTATTGCCGTATAGTGCATCGAAATCCATTGAAAGCTCGAGAAATGGCGCCACTTTGAAGATATTAGGGTACACAAGTAACTTTGAGAGATTAAGGTTAGGTTACAAAAAAAACACATTTTCGGATTTTCTACTCCAAATAGGGCAAAACTGGCACGCCAGTCTGAAAGTACAGGGAAGAGGCCGTTGTATTGCCGTATAGTGCATCGAAATCCATTAAAAGGTCGAGAAATGGCGCCACTTTGAAAATTTAGGTTACACAAGTAAATTAATGCGTACTTGTTGGCTTTTAAAAGCCAAGTAACTCACTTTTCAACGTTTTTGATCCCAAAAATGCACCTTTTTTCTCAGACCTAGTGGAAAATGTACATCTTTCACTAAGCAAATCGTTTGCGCCATACGTCAGGCAAAGTTGGTTTTTCGCGAAATTTTTTGAACTACTCCTCCCCACCCCACACCACCCTCATAAAATACCTACAGATCAATTATTGGAAAGAAAGGCCAGAAAAGTCGTAAACTGTCATTTGCCCTTTCAAGAAAGCGGCAAAAACACGAGTAACTGGCTTTTAAAGCTTAAAGGCACACAAGATCTACGCTGTTTCCACAAAAGGAGCCCTAGAACCTAAAACCCCCTTTTGTGAAAACATGCTAGATCTTGTGTGCCTTTAGCTTTAAAAGCCAGTAACTCGTGTTTTTGCCGTTTTCTTGAAACGGCAAATGACAGTTGAAGACTTTAATGGCCTTTCTATCCCATAATTTACTTGTGTGAGATCTATCCCATAATTTCTTTATTGAGACCTAGAGGTTATGCTTAGGTTAGAAAAGGCCATTTTCTGGTATTATTACTCAAAATACAGGAAACTTCCATCCATTAAACGCAATCTACATGAAGAGAACGTTGTATTGCCGTATTAGTGCATCGAAATCCATTGAAAGCTCGAGAAATGGCGCCACTTTGAAGATATTAGGGTACACAAGTAACTTTGAGAGATTAAGGTTAGGTTACAAAAAAAACACATTTTCGGATTTTCTACTCCAAATAGGGCAAAACTGGCACGCCAGGTCTGAAAGTACAGGGAAGAGGCCGTTGTATTGCCGTATAGTGCATCGAAATCCATTAAAAGGTCGAGAAATGGCGCCACTTTGAAATTTAGGTTACACAAGTAAATTAATGCGTACTTGTTGGCTTTAAAAGCCAGTAACTCACTTTTCAACGTTTTGATCCCAAAAATGCACCTTTTTTCTCAGACCTAGTGGAAAATGTACATCTTTCACTAAGCAAATCGTTGCGCCATACGTCAGACAAAGTTTGGTTTTTCGCGAAATTTTTTGAACTACTCCTCCCCACCCCACACCACCCTCATAAAATACCTACAGATCAATTATTGGAAAGAAAGGCCAGAAAAGTCGTAAACTGTCATTTGCCCTTTCAAGAAAGCGGCAAAAACACGAGTAACTGGCTTTTAAAGCTTAAAGGCACACAAGAATTCTACGCTGTTTCCACAAAAGGAGCCCTAGAACCTAAAACCCCCTTTTGTGAAAACATGCTATATCTTGTGTGCCTTTAGCTTTAAAAGCCAGTAACTCGTGTTTTTTGCCGTTTTCTTGAAACGGCAAATGACAGTTGAAGACTTTAATGGCCTTTCTATCCCATAATTTACTTGTGTGAGATCTATTCCCATAATTTCTTTATTGAGACCTAGAGGTATATGCTTAGGTTAGAAAAAGGCCATTTTCTGGTATTATTACTCAAAATACAGGAAACTTCCATCCATTAAACGCAATCTACATGAAGAGAACGTTGTATTGCCGTATAGTGCATCGAAATCCATGGAAAGCTCGAGAAATGGCGCCACTTTGAAGATATTAGGGTACACAAGTAACTTTGAGAGATTAAGGTTAGGTTACAAAAAAAACACATTTTCGGATTTTCTACTCAAATAGGGCAAAACCTGGCACGCCAGTTCTGAAAGTTACCAGGAAGAGGCCGTTGTATTGCCGTATAGTGCATCGAAATCCATTAAAAGGTCGAGAAATGGCGCCACTTTGAAATTTAGGTTACACAAGTAAATTAATGCGTACTTGTTGGCTTTAAAAGCCAGTAACTCACTTTTCAACCGTTTTGATCCCAAAAATGCACCTTTTTTCTCAGACCTAGTGGAAAATGTACATCTTTCACTAAGCAAATCGTTGCCGCCATACGTCAGACAAGTTGGTTTTTCGCGAAATTTTTTGAACTACTCCTCCCCACCCCACACCACCCTCATAAAATACCTACAGATCAATTATTGGAAAGAAGGCCAGAAAAGTCGTTAAACTGTCATTTGCCCTTTCAAGAAAGCGGCAAAAACACGAGTAACTGGCTTTTAAAGCTTAAAGGCACACAAGATCTACGCTGTTCCACAAAAGGAGCCCTAGAACCTAAAAACCCCTTTTGTGAAAACATGCTAGATCTTGTGTGCCTTTAGCTTTAAAAGCCAGTAACTCGTGTTTTTTGCCGTTTTTCTTGAAACGGCAAATGACAGTTGAAGACTTTAATGGCCTTTCTATCCCATAATTTACTTGTGTGAGATCTATCCCATAATTTCTTTATTTGAGACCTAGAGGTTATGCTTAGGTTAGAAAAAGGCCATTTTCTGGTATTATTACTCAAAATACAGGAAACTTCCATCCATTAAACGCAATCTACATGAAGAGAACGTTGTATTGCCGTATAGTGCATCGAAATCCATTGAAAGCTCGAGAAATGGCGCCACTTTGAAGATATTAGGGTACACAAGTAACTTTGAGAGATTAAGGTTAGGTTACAAAAAAAAACACATTTTCGGATTTTCTACTCCAAATAGGGCAAAACTGGCACGCCAGTCTGAAAGTACAGGAAGAGGCCGTTGTATTGCCGTATAGTGCATCGAAATCCATTAAAAGGTCGAGAAATGGCGCCACTTTGAAATTTAGGTTACACAAGTAAATTAATGCGTACTTGTTGGCTTTAAAAGCCAGTAACTCACTTTTCAACGTTTTTGATCCCAAAAATGCACCTTTTTTCTCAGACCTAGTGGAAAATGTACATCTTTCACTAAGCAAATCGTTGCGCCATACGTCAGACAAAGTTGGTTTTTCGCGAAATTTTTTGAACTACTCCTCCCCACCCCACACCACCCCTCATAAAATACCTACAGATCAATTATTGGAAAGAAAGGCCAGAAAAGTCGTAAACTGTCATTTGCCTTTCAAGAAAGCGGCAAAAACACGAGTAACTGGCTTTTAAAGCTTAAAGGCACACAAGAATTCTACGCTGTTTCCACAAAAGGAGCCCTAGAACCTAAAACCCCTTTTGTGAAAAACATTGCTATATCTTGTGTGCCTTTAGCTTTAAAACCGTTTTCTTGAAACGGCAAATGACAGTTGAAGACTTTAATGGCCTTTCTATCCCATAATTTACTTGTGTGAGATCTATCCCATAATTTCTTTATTTGAGACCTAGAGGTTATGCTTAGGTTAGAAAAAGGCCATTTTCTGGTATTATTACTCAAAATACAGGAAACTTCCATCCATTAAACGCAATCTACATGAAGAGAACGTTGTATTGCCGTATAGTGCATCGAAATCCATTGAAAGCTCGAGAAATGGCGCCACTTTGAAGATATTAGGGTACACAAGTAACTTTGAGAGATTAAGGTTAGGTTACAAAAAAAACACATTTTCGGATTTTCTACTCCAAATAGGGCAAAACTGGCACGCCAGTCTGAAAGTACAGGAAGAGGCCGTTGTATTGCCGTATAGTGCATCGAAATCCATTAAAAGGTCGAGAAATGGCGCCACTTTGAAATTTAGGTTACACAAGTAAATTAATGCGTACTTGTTGGCTTTAAAAGCCAGTAACTCACTTTTCAACGTTTTGATCCCAAAAATGCACCTTTTTTCTCAGACCTAGTGGAAAATGTACATCTTTCACTAAGCAAATCGTTGCGCCATACGTCAGACAAAGTTGGTTTTTCGCGAAATTTTTTGAACTACTCCTCCCCACCCCACACCACCCTCATAAAATACCTACAGATCAATTATTGGAAAGAAAGGCCAGAAAAGTCGTAAACTGTCATTTGCCCTTTCAAGAAAGCGGCAAAAACACGAGTAACTGGCTTTTAAAGCTTAAAGGCACACAAGATCTACGCTGTTTCCACAAAAGGAGCCCTAGAACCTAAAACCCCCTTTTGTGAAAACATGCTAGATCTTGTGTGCCTTTAGCTTTAAAAGCCAGTAACTCGTGTTTTTGCCGTTTTCTTGAAACGGCAAATGACAGTTGAAGACTTTAATGGCCTTTCTATCCCATAATTTACTTGTGTGAGATCTATCCCATAATTTCTTTATTTGAGACCTAGAGGTTATGCTTAGGTTAGAAAAAGGCCATTTTCTGGTATTATTACTCAAAATACAGGAAACTTCCATCCATTAAACGCAATCTACATGAAGAGAACGTTGTATTGCCGTATAGTGCATCGAAATCCATTGAAAGCTCGAGAAATGGCGCCACTTTGAAGATATTAGGGTACACAAGTAACTTTGAGAGATTAAGGTTAGGTTACAAAAAAAACACATTTTCGGATTTTCTACTCCAAATAGGGCAAAACTGGCACGCCAGTCTGAAAGTACAGGAAGAGGCCGTTGTATTGCCGTATAGTGCATCGAAATCCATTAAAAGGTCGAGAAATGGCGCCACTTTGAAATTTAGGTTACACAAGTAAATTAATGCGTACTTGTTGGCTTTAAAAGCCAGTAACTCACTTTTCAACGTTTTGATCCCAAAAATGCACCTTTTTTCTCAGACCTAGTGGAAAATGTACATCTTTCACTAAGCAAATCGTTGCGCCATACGTCAGGCAAAGTTGGTTTTTCGCGAAATTTTTTGAACTACTCCTCCCCACCCCACACCACCCTCATAAAATACCTACAGATCAATTATTGGAAAGAAAGGCCAGAAAAGTCGTAAACTGTCATTTGCCCTTTCAAGAAAGCGGCAAAAACACGAGTAACTGGCTTTTAAAGCTTAAAGGCACACAAGATCTACGCTGTTTCCACAAAAGGAGCCCTAGAACCTAAAACCCCCTTTTGTGAAAACATGCTAGATCTTGTGTGCCTTTAGCTTTAAAAGCCAGTAACTCGTGTTTTTGCCGTTTTCTTGAAACGGCAAATGACAGTTGAAGACTTTAATGGCCTTTCTATCCCATAATTTACTTGTGTGAGATCTATCCCATAATTTCTTTATTTGAGACCTAGAGGTTATGCTTAGGTTAGAAAAAGGCCATTTTCTGGTATTATTACTCAAAATACAGGAAACTTCCATCCATTAAACGCAATCTACATGAAGAGAACGTTGTATTGCCGTATAGTGCATCGAAATCCATTGAAAGCTCGAGAAATGGCGCCACTTTGAAGATATTAGGGTACACAAGTAACTTTGAGAGATTAAGGTTAGGTTACAAAAAAAACACATTTTCGGATTTTCTACTCCAAATAGGGCAAAACTGGCACGCCAGTCTGAAAGTACAGGAAGAGGCCGTTGTATTGCCGTATAGTGCATCGAAATCCATTAAAAGGTCGAGAAATGGCGCCACTTTGAAATTTAGGTTACACAAGTAAATTAATGCGTACTTGTTGGCTTTAAAAGCCAGTAACTCACTTTTCAACGTTTTGATCCCAAAAATGCACCTTTTTTCTCAGACCTAGTGGAAAATGTACATCTTTCACTAAGCAAATCGTTGCGCCATACGTCAGACAAAGTTGGTTTTTCGCGAAATTTTTTGAACTACTCCTCCCCACCCCACACCACCCTCATAAAATACCTACAGATCAATTATTGGAAAGAAAGGCCAGAAAAGTCGTAAACTGTCATTTGCCCTTTCAAGAAAGCGGCAAAAACACGAGTAACTGGCTTTTAAAGCTTAAAGGCACACAAGAATTCTACGCTGTTTCCACAAAAGGAGCCCTAGAACCTAAAACCCCCTTTTGTGAAAACATGCTATATCTTGTGTGCCTTTAGCTTTAAAAGCCAGTAACTCGTGTTTTTGCCGTTTTCTTGAAACGGCAAATGACAGTTGAAGACTTTAATGGCCTTTCTATCCCATAATTTACTTGTGTGAGATCTATCCCATAATTTCTTTATTTGAGACCTAGAGGTTATGCTTAGGTTAGAAAAAGGCCATTTTCTGGTATTATTACTCAAAATACAGGAAACTTCCATCCATTAAACGCAATCTACATGAAGAGAACGTTGTATTGCCGTATAGTGCATCGAAATCCATTGAAAGCTCGAGAAATGGCGCCACTTTGAAGATATTAGGGTACACAAGTAACTTTGAGAGATTAAGGTTAGGTTACAAAAAAAACACATTTTCGGATTTTCTACTCCAAATAGGGCAAAACTGGCACGCCAGTCTGAAAGTACAGGAAGAGGCCGTTGTATTGCCGTATAGTGCATCGAAATCCATTAAAAGGTCGAGAAATGGCGCCACTTTGAAATTTAGGTTACACAAGTAAATTAATGCGTACTTGTTGGCTTTAAAAGCCAGTAACTCACTTTTCAACGTTTTGATCCCAAAAATGCACCTTTTTTCTCAGACCTAGTGGAAAATGTACATCTTTCACTAAGCAAATCGTTGCGCCATACGTCAGACAAAGTTGGTTTTTCGCGAAATTTTTTGAACTACTCCTCCCCACCCCACACCACCCTCATAAAATACCTACAGATCAATTATTGGAAAGAAAGGCCAGAAAAGTCGTAAACTGTCATTTGCCCTTTCAAGAAAGCGGCAAAAACACGAGTAACTGGCTTTTAAAGCTTAAAGGCACACAAGATCTACGCTGTTTCCACAAAAGGAGCCCTAGAACCTAAAACCCCCTTTTGTGAAAACATGCTAGATCTTGTGTGCCTTTAGCTTTAAAAGCCAGTAACTCGTGTTTTTGCCGTTTTCTTGAAACGGCAAATGACAGTTGAAGACTTTAATGGCCTTTCTATCCCATAATTTACTTGTGTGAGATCTATCCCATAATTTCTTTATTTGAGACCTAGAGGTTATGCTTAGGTTAGAAAAAGGCCATTTTCTGGTATTATTACTCAAAATACAGGAAACTTCCATCCATTAAACGCAATCTACATGAAGAGAACGTTGTATTGCCGTATAGTGCATCGAAATCCATTGAAAGCTCGAGAAATGGCGCCACTTTGAAGATATTAGGGTACACAAGTAACTTTGAGAGATTAAGGTTAGGTTACAAAAAAAACACATTTTCGGATTTTCTACTCCAAATAGGGCAAAACTGGCACGCCAGTCTGAAAGTACAGGAAGAGGCCGTTGTATTGCCGTATAGTGCATCGAAATCCATTAAAAGGTCGAGAAATGGCGCCACTTTGAAATTTAGGTTACACAAGTAAATTAATGCGTACTTGTTGGCTTTAAAAGCCAGTAACTCACTTTTCAACGTTTTGATCCCAAAAATGCACCTTTTTTCTCAGACCTAGTGGAAAATGTACATCTTTCACTAAGCAAATCGTTGCGCCATACGTCAGGCAAAGTTGGTTTTTCGCGAAATTTTTTGAACTACTCCTCCCCACCCCACACCACCCTCATAAAATACCTACAGATCAATTATTGGAAAGAAAGGCCAGAAAAGTCGTAAACTGTCATTTGCCCTTTCAAGAAAGCGGCAAAAACACGAGTAACTGGCTTTTAAAGCTTAAAGGCACACAAGATCTACGCTGTTTCCACAAAAGGAGCCCTAGAACCTAAAACCCCCTTTTGTGAAAACATGCTAGATCTTGTGTGCCTTTAGCTTTAAAAGCCAGTAACTCGTGTTTTTGCCGTTTTCTTGAAACGGCAAATGACAGTTGAAGACTTTAATGGCCTTTCTATCCCATAATTTACTTGTGTGAGATCTATCCCATAATTTCTTTATTTGAGACCTAGAGGTTATGCTTAGGTTAGAAAAAGGCCATTTTCTGGTATTATTACTCAAAATACAGGAAACTTCCATCCATTAAGCGCAATCTACATGAAGAGAACGTTGTATTGCCGTATAGTGCATCGAAATCCATTGAAAGCTCGAGAAATGGCGCCACTTTGAAGATATTAGGGTACACAAGTAACTTTGAGAGATTAAGGTTAGGTTACAAAAAAAACACATTTTCGGATTTTCTACTCCAAATAGGGCAAAACTGGCACGCCAGTCTGAAAGTACAGGAAGAGGCCGTTGTATTGCCGTATAGTGCATCGAAATCCATTAAAAGGTCGAGAAATGGCGCCACTTTGAAATTTAGGTTACACAAGTAAATTAATGCGTACTTGTTGGCTTTAAAAGCCAGTAACTCACTTTTCAACGTTTTGATCCCAAAAATGCACCTTTTTTCTCAGACCTAGTGGAAAATGTACATCTTTCACTAAGCAAATCGTTGCGCCATACGTCAGACAAAGTTGGTTTTTCGCGAAATTTTTTGAACTACTCCTCCCCACCCCACACCACCCTCATAAAATACCTACAGATCAATTATTGGAAAGAAAGGCCAGAAAAGTCGTAAACTGTCATTTGCCCTTTCAAGAAAGCGGCAAAAACACGAGTAACTGGCTTTTAAAGCTTAAAGGCACACAAGAATTCTACGCTGTTTCCACAAAAGGAGCCCTAGAACCTAAAACCCCCTTTTGTGAAAACATGCTATATCTTGTGTGCCTTTAGCTTTAAAAGCCAGTAACTCGTGTTTTTGCCGTTTTCTTGAAACGGCAAATGACAGTTGAAGACTTTAATGGCCTTTCTATCCCATAATTTACTTGTGTGAGATCTATCCCATAATTTCTTTATTTGAGACCTAGAGGTTATGCTTAGGTTAGAAAAAGGCCATTTTCTGGTATTATTACTCAAAATACAGGAAACTTCCATCCATTAAACGCAATCTACATGAAGAGAACGTTGTATTGCCGTATAGTGCATCGAAATCCATTGAAAGCTCGAGAAATGGCGCCACTTTGAAGATATTAGGGTACACAAGTAACTTTGAGAGATTAAGGTTAGGTTACAAAAAAAACACATTTTCGGATTTTCTACTCCAAATAGGGCAAAACTGGCACGCCAGTCTGAAAGTACAGGAAGAGGCCGTTGTATTGCCGTATAGTGCATCGAAATCCATTAAAAGGTCGAGAAATGGCGCCACTTTGAAATTTAGGTTACACAAGTAAATTAATGCGTACTTGTTGGCTTTAAAAGCCAGTAACTCACTTTTCAACGTTTTGATCCCAAAAATGCACCTTTTTTCTCAGACCTAGTGGAAAATGTACATCTTTCACTAAGCAAATCGTTGCGCCATACGTCAGGCAAAGTTGGTTTTTCGCGAAATTTTTTGAACTACTCCTCCCCACCCCACACCACCCTCATAAAATACCTACAGATCAATTATTGGAAAGAAAGGCCAGAAAAGTCGTAAACTGTCATTTGCCCTTTCAAGAAAGCGGCAAAAACACGAGTAACTGGCTTTTAAAGCTTAAAGGCACACAAGATCTACGCTGTTTCCACAAAAGGAGCCCTAGAACCTAAAACCCCCTTTTGTGAAAACATGCTAGATCTTGTGTGCCTTTAGCTTTAAAAGCCAGTAACTCGTGTTTTTGCCGTTTTCTTGAAACGGCAAATGACAGTTGAAGACTTTAATGGCCTTTCTATCCCATAATTTACTTGTGTGAGATCTATCCCATAATTTCTTTATTTGAGACCTAGAGGTTATGCTTAGGTTAGAAAAAGGCCATTTTCTGGTATTATTACTCAAAATACAGGAAACTTCCATCCATTAAACGCAATCTACATGAAGAGAACGTTGTATTGCCGTATAGTGCATCGAAATCCATTGAAAGCTCGAGAAATGGCGCCACTTTGAAGATATTAGGGTACACAAGTAACTTTGAGAGATTAAGGTTAGGTTACAAAAAAAACACATTTTCGGATTTTCTACTCCAAATAGGGCAAAACTGGCACGCCAGTCTGAAAGTACAGGAAGAGGCCGTTGTATTGCCGTATAGTGCATCGAAATCCATTAAAAGGTCGAGAAATGGCGCCACTTTGAAATTTAGGTTACACAAGTAAATTAATGCGTACTTGTTGGCTTTAAAAGCCAGTAACTCACTTTTCAACGTTTTGATCCCAAAAATGCACCTTTTTTCTCAGACCTAGTGGAAAATGTACATCTTTCACTAAGCAAATCGTTGCGCCATACGTCAGACAAAGTTGGTTTTTCGCGAAATTTTTTGAACTACTCCTCCCCACCCCACACCACCCTCATAAAATACCTACAGATCAATTATTGGAAAGAAAGGCCAGAAAAGTCGTAAACTGTCATTTGCCCTTTCAAGAAAGCGGCAAAAACACGAGTAACTGGCTTTTAAAGCTTAAAGGCACACAAGAATTCTACGCTGTTTCCACAAAAGGAGCCCTAGAACCTAAAACCCCCTTTTGTGAAAACATGCTATATCTTGTGTGCCTTTAGCTTTAAAAGCCAGTAACTCGTGTTTTTGCCGTTTTCTTGAAACGGCAAATGACAGTTGAAGACTTTAATGGCCTTTCTATCCCATAATTTACTTGTGTGAGATCTATCCCATAATTTCTTTATTTGAGACCTAGAGGTTATGCTTAGGTTAGAAAAAGGCCATTTTCTGGTATTATTACTCAAAATACAGGAAACTTCCATCCATTAAACGCAATCTACATGAAGAGAACGTTGTATTGCCGTATAGTGCATCGAAATCCATTGAAAGCTCGAGAAATGGCGCCACTTTGAAGATATTAGGGTACACAAGTAACTTTGAGAGATTAAGGTTAGGTTACAAAAAAAACACATTTTCGGATTTTCTACTCCAAATAGGGCAAAACTGGCACGCCAGTCTGAAAGTACAGGAAGAGGCCGTTGTATTGCCGTATAGTGCATCGAAATCCATTAAAAGGTCGAGAAATGGCGCCACTTTGAAATTTAGGTTACACAAGTAAATTAATGCGTACTTGTTGGCTTTAAAAGCCAGTAACTCACTTTTCAACGTTTTGATCCCAAAAATGCACCTTTTTTCTCAGACCTAGTGGAAAATGTACATCTTTCACTAAGCAAATCGTTGCGCCATACGTCAGACAAAGTTGGTTTTTCGCGAAATTTTTTGAACTACTCCTCCCCACCCCACACCACCCTCATAAAATACCTACAGATCAATTATTGGAAAGAAAGGCCAGAAAAGTCGTAAACTGTCATTTGCCCTTTCAAGAAAGCGGCAAAAACACGAGTAACTGGCTTTTAAAGCTTAAAGGCACACAAGAATTCTACGCTGTTTCCACAAAAGGAGCCCTAGAACCTAAAACCCCCTTTTGTGAAAACATGCTATATCTTGTGTGCCTTTAGCTTTAAAAGCCAGTAACTCGTGTTTTTGCCGTTTTCTTGAAACGGCAAATGACAGTTGAAGACTTTAATGGCCTTTCTATCCCATAATTTACTTGTGTGAGATCTATCCCATAATTTCTTTATTTGAGACCTAGAGGTTATGCTTAGGTTAGAAAAAGGCCATTTTCTGGTATTATTACTCAAAATACAGGAAACTTCCATCCATTAAACGCAATCTACATGAAGAGAACGTTGTATTGCCGTATAGTGCATCGAAATCCATTGAAAGCTCGAGAAATGGCGCCACTTTGAAGATATTAGGGTACACAAGTAACTTTGAGAGATTAAGGTTAGGTTACAAAAAAAACACATTTTCGGATTTTCTACTCCAAATAGGGCAAAACTGGCACGCCAGTCTGAAAGTACAGGAAGAGGCCGTTGTATTGCCGTATAGTGCATCGAAATCCATTAAAAGGTCGAGAAATGGCGCCACTTTGAAATTTAGGTTACACAAGTAAATTAATGCGTACTTGTTGGCTTTAAAAGCCAGTAACTCACTTTTCAACGTTTTGATCCCAAAAATGCACCTTTTTTCTCAGACCTAGTGGAAAATGTACATCTTTCACTAAGCAAATCGTTGCGCCATACGTCAGGCAAAGTTGGTTTTTCGCGAAATTTTTTGAACTACTCCTCCCCACCCCACACCACCCTCATAAAATACCTACAGATCAATTATTGGAAAGAAAGGCCAGAAAAGTCGTAAACTGTCATTTGCCCTTTCAAGAAAGCGGCAAAAACACGAGTAACTGGCTTTTAAAGCTTAAAGGCACACAAGATCTACGCTGTTTCCACAAAAGGAGCCCTAGAACCTAAAACCCCCTTTTGTGAAAACATGCTAGATCTTGTGTGCCTTTAGCTTTAAAAGCCAGTAACTCGTGTTTTTGCCGTTTTCTTGAAACGGCAAATGACAGTTGAAGACTTTAATGGCCTTTCTATCCCATAATTTACTTGTGTGAGATCTATCCCATAATTTCTTTATTTGAGACCTAGAGGTTATGCTTAGGTTAGAAAAAGGCCATTTTCTGGTATTATTACTCAAAATACAGGAAACTTCCATCCATTAAACGCAATCTACATGAAGAGAACGTTGTATTGCCGTATAGTGCATCGAAATCCATTGAAAGCTCGAGAAATGGCGCCACTTTGAAGATATTAGGGTACACAAGTAACTTTGAGAGATTAAGGTTAGGTTACAAAAAAAACACATTTTCGGATTTTCTACTCCAAATAGGGCAAAACTGGCACGCCAGTCTGAAAGTACAGGAAGAGGCCGTTGTATTGCCGTATAGTGCATCGAAATCCATTAAAAGGTCGAGAAATGGCGCCACTTTGAAATTTAGGTTACACAAGTAAATTAATGCGTACTTGTTGGCTTTAAAAGCCAGTAACTCACTTTTCAACGTTTTGATCCCAAAAATGCACCTTTTTTCTCAGACCTAGTGGAAAATGTACATCTTTCACTAAGCAAATCGTTGCGCCATACGTCAGGCAAAGTTGGTTTTTCGCGAAATTTTTTGAACTACTCCTCCCCACCCCACACCACCCTCATAAAATACCTACAGATCAATTATTGGAAAGAAAGGCCAGAAAAGTCGTAAACTGTCATTTGCCCTTTCAAGAAAGCGGCAAAAACACGAGTAACTGGCTTTTAAAGCTTAAAGGCACACAAGATCTACGCTGTTTCCACAAAAGGAGCCCTAGAACCTAAAACCCCCTTTTGTGAAAACATGCTAGATCTTGTGTGCCTTTAGCTTTAAAAGCCAGTAACTCGTGTTTTTGCCGTTTTCTTGAAACGGCAAATGACAGTTGAAGACTTTAATGGCCTTTCTATCCCATAATTTACTTGTGTGAGATCTATCCCATAATTTCTTTATTTGAGACCTAGAGGTTATGCTTAGGTTAGAAAAAGGCCATTTTCTGGTATTATTACTCAAAATACAGGAAACTTCCATCCATTAAACGCAATCTACATGAAGAGAACGTTGTATTGCCGTATAGTGCATCGAAATCCATTGAAAGCTCGAGAAATGGCGCCACTTTGAAGATATTAGGGTACACAAGTAACTTTGAGAGATTAAGGTTAGGTTACAAAAAAAACACATTTTCGGATTTTCTACTCCAAATAGGGCAAAACTGGCACGCCAGTCTGAAAGTACAGGAAGAGGCCGTTGTATTGCCGTATAGTGCATCGAAATCCATTAAAAGGTCGAGAAATGGCGCCACTTTGAAATTTAGGTTACACAAGTAAATTAATGCGTACTTGTTGGCTTTAAAAGCCAGTAACTCACTTTTCAACGTTTTGATCCCAAAAATGCACCTTTTTTCTCAGACCTAGTGGAAAATGTACATCTTTCACTAAGCAAATCGTTGCGCCATACGTCAGGCAAAGTTGGTTTTTCGCGAAATTTTTTGAACTACTCCTCCCCACCCCACACCACCCTCATAAAATACCTACAGATCAATTATTGGAAAGAAAGGCCAGAAAAGTCGTAAACTGTCATTTGCCCTTTCAAGAAAGCGGCAAAAACACGAGTAACTGGCTTTTAAAGCTTAAAGGCACACAAGATCTACGCTGTTTCCACAAAAGGAGCCCTAGAACCTAAAACCCCCTTTTGTGAAAACATGCTAGATCTTGTGTGCCTTTAGCTTTAAAAGCCAGTAACTCGTGTTTTTGCCGTTTTCTTGAAACGGCAAATGACAGTTGAAGACTTTAATGGCCTTTCTATCCCATAATTTACTTGTGTGAGATCTATCCCATAATTTCTTTATTTGAGACCTAGAGGTTATGCTTAGGTTAGAAAAAGGCCATTTTCTGGTATTATTACTCAAAATACAGGAAACTTCCATCCATTAAACGCAATCTACATGAAGAGAACGTTGTATTGCCGTATAGTGCATCGAAATCCATTGAAAGCTCGAGAAATGGCGCCACTTTGAAGATATTAGGGTACACAAGTAACTTTGAGAGATTAAGGTTAGGTTACAAAAAAAACACATTTTCGGATTTTCTACTCCAAATAGGGCAAAACTGGCACGCCAGTCTGAAAGTACAGGAAGAGGCCGTTGTATTGCCGTATAGTGCATCGAAATCCATTAAAAGGTCGAGAAATGGCGCCACTTTGAAATTTAGGTTACACAAGTAAATTAATGCGTACTTGTTGGCTTTAAAAGCCAGTAACTCACTTTTCAACGTTTTGATCCCAAAAATGCACCTTTTTTCTCAGACCTAGTGGAAAATGTACATCTTTCACTAAGCAAATCGTTGCGCCATACGTCAGGCAAAGTTGGTTTTTCGCGAAATTTTTTGAACTACTCCTCCCCACCCCACACCACCCTCATAAAATACCTACAGATCAATTATTGGAAAGAAAGGCCAGAAAAGTCGTAAACTGTCATTTGCCCTTTCAAGAAAGCGGCAAAAACACGAGTAACTGGCTTTTAAAGCTTAAAGGCACACAAGATCTACGCTGTTTCCACAAAAGGAGCCCTAGAACCTAAAACCCCCTTTTGTGAAAACATGCTAGATCTTGTGTGCCTTTAGCTTTAAAAGCCAGTAACTCGTGTTTTTGCCGTTTTCTTGAAACGGCAAATGACAGTTGAAGACTTTAATGGCCTTTCTATCCCATAATTTACTTGTGTGAGATCTATCCCATAATTTCTTTATTTGAGACCTAGAGGTTATGCTTAGGTTAGAAAAAGGCCATTTTCTGGTATTATTACTCAAAATACAGGAAACTTCCATCCATTAAACGCAATCTACATGAAGAGAACGTTGTATTGCCGTATAGTGCATCGAAATCCATTGAAAGCTCGAGAAATGGCGCCACTTTGAAGATATTAGGGTACACAAGTAACTTTGAGAGATTAAGGTTAGGTTACAAAAAAAACACATTTTCGGATTTTCTACTCCAAATAGGGCAAAACTGGCACGCCAGTCTGAAAGTACAGGAAGAGGCCGTTGTATTGCCGTATAGTGCATCGAAATCCATTAAAAGGTCGAGAAATGGCGCCACTTTGAAATTTAGGTTACACAAGTAAATTAATGCGTACTTGTTGGCTTTAAAAGCCAGTAACTCACTTTTCAACGTTTTGATCCCAAAAATGCACCTTTTTTCTCAGACCTAGTGGAAAATGTACATCTTTCACTAAGCAAATCGTTGCGCCATACGTCAGGCAAAGTTGGTTTTTCGCGAAATTTTTTGAACTACTCCTCCCCACCCCACACCACCCTCATAAAATACCTACAGATCAATTATTGGAAAGAAAGGCCAGAAAAGTCGTAAACTGTCATTTGCCCTTTCAAGAAAGCGGCAAAAACACGAGTAACTGGCTTTTAAAGCTTAAAGGCACACAAGATCTACGCTGTTTCCACAAAAGGAGCCCTAGAACCTAAAACCCCCTTTTGTGAAAACATGCTAGATCTTGTGTGCCTTTAGCTTTAAAAGCCAGTAACTCGTGTTTTTGCCGTTTTCTTGAAACGGCAAATGACAGTTGAAGACTTTAATGGCCTTTCTATCCCATAATTTACTTGTGTGAGATCTATCCCATAATTTCTTTATTTGAGACCTAGAGGTTATGCTTAGGTTAGAAAAAGGCCATTTTCTGGTATTATTACTCAAAATACAGGAAACTTCCATCCATTAAACGCAATCTACATGAAGAGAACGTTGTATTGCCGTATAGTGCATCGAAATCCATTGAAAGCTCGAGAAATGGCGCCACTTTGAAGATATTAGGGTACACAAGTAACTTTGAGAGATTAAGGTTAGGTTACAAAAAAAACACATTTTCGGATTTTCTACTCCAAATAGGGCAAAACTGGCACGCCAGTCTGAAAGTACAGGAAGAGGCCGTTGTATTGCCGTATAGTGCATCGAAATCCATTAAAAGGTCGAGAAATGGCGCCACTTTGAAATTTAGGTTACACAAGTAAATTAATGCGTACTTGTTGGCTTTAAAAGCCAGTAACTCACTTTTCAACGTTTTGATCCCAAAAATGCACCTTTTTTCTCAGACCTAGTGGAAAATGTACATCTTTCACTAAGCAAATCGTTGCGCCATACGTCAGACAAAGTTGGTTTTTCGCGAAATTTTTTGAACTACTCCTCCCCACCCCACACCACCCTCATAAAATACCTACAGATCAATTATTGGAAAGAAAGGCCAGAAAAGTCGTAAACTGTCATTTGCCCTTTCAAGAAAGCGGCAAAAACACGAGTAACTGGCTTTTAAAGCTTAAAGGCACACAAGATCTACGCTGTTTCCACAAAAGGAGCCCTAGAACCTAAAACCCCCTTTTGTGAAAACATGCTAGATCTTGTGTGCCTTTAGCTTTAAAAGCCAGTAACTCGTGTTTTTGCCGTTTTCTTGAAACGGCAAATGACAGTTGAAGACTTTAATGGCCTTTCTATCCCATAATTTACTTGTGTGAGATCTATCCCATAATTTCTTTATTTGAGACCTAGAGGTTATGCTTAGGTTAGAAAAAGGCCATTTTCTGGTATTATTACTCAAAATACAGGAAACTTCCATCCATTAAACGCAATCTACATGAAGAGAACGTTGTATTGCCGTATAGTGCATCGAAATCCATTGAAAGCTCGAGAAATGGCGCCACTTTGAAGATATTAGGGTACACAAGTAACTTTGAGAGATTAAGGTTAGGTTACAAAAAAAACACATTTTCGGATTTTCTACTCCAAATAGGGCAAAACTGGCACGCCAGTCTGAAAGTACAGGAAGAGGCCGTTGTATTGCCGTATAGTGCATCGAAATCCATTAAAAGGTCGAGAAATGGCGCCACTTTGAAATTTAGGTTACACAAGTAAATTAATGCGTACTTGTTGGCTTTAAAAGCCAGTAACTCACTTTTCAACGTTTTGATCCCAAAAATGCACCTTTTTTCTCAGACCTAGTGGAAAATGTACATCTTTCACTAAGCAAATCGTTGCGCCATACGTCAGACAAAGTTGGTTTTTCGCGAAATTTTTTGAACTACTCCTCCCCACCCCACACCACCCTCATAAAATACCTACAGATCAATTATTGGAAAGAAAGGCCAGAAAAGTCGTAAACTGTCATTTGCCCTTTCAAGAAAGCGGCAAAAACACGAGTAACTGGCTTTTAAAGCTTAAAGGCACACAAGATCTACGCTGTTTCCACAAAAGGAGCCCTAGAACCTAAAACCCCCTTTTGTGAAAACATGCTAGATCTTGTGTGCCTTTAGCTTTAAAAGCCAGTAACTCGTGTTTTTGCCGTTTTCTTGAAACGGCAAATGACAGTTGAAGACTTTAATGGCCTTTCTATCCCATAATTTACTTGTGTGAGATCTATCCCATAATTTCTTTATTTGAGACCTAGAGGTTATGCTTAGGTTAGAAAAAGGCCATTTTCTGGTATTATTACTCAAAATACAGGAAACTTCCATCCATTAAACGCAATCTACATGAAGAGAACGTTGTATTGCCGTATAGTGCATCGAAATCCATTGAAAGCTCGAGAAATGGCGCCACTTTGAAGATATTAGGGTACACAAGTAACTTTGAGAGATTAAGGTTAGGTTACAAAAAAAACACATTTTCGGATTTTCTACTCCAAATAGGGCAAAACTGGCACGCCAGTCTGAAAGTACAGGAAGAGGCCGTTGTATTGCCGTATAGTGCATCGAAATCCATTAAAAGGTCGAGAAATGGCGCCACTTTGAAATTTAGGTTACACAAGTAAATTAATGCGTACTTGTTGGCTTTAAAAGCCAGTAACTCACTTTTCAACGTTTTGATCCCAAAAATGCACCTTTTTTCTCAGACCTAGTGGAAAATGTACATCTTTCACTAAGCAAATCGTTGCGCCATACGTCAGACAAAGTTGGTTTTTCGCGAAATTTTTTGAACTACTCCTCCCCACCCCACACCACCCTCATAAAATACCTACAGATCAATTATTGGAAAGAAAGGCCAGAAAAGTCGTAAACTGTCATTTGCCCTTTCAAGAAAGCGGCAAAAACACGAGTAACTGGCTTTTAAAGCTTAAAGGCACACAAGATCTACGCTGTTTCCACAAAAGGAGCCCTAGAACCTAAAACCCCCTTTTGTGAAAACATGCTAGATCTTGTGTGCCTTTAGCTTTAAAAGCCAGTAACTCGTGTTTTTGCCGTTTTCTTGAAACGGCAAATGACAGTTGAAGACTTTAATGGCCTTTCTATCCCATAATTTACTTGTGTGAGATCTATCCCATAATTTCTTTATTTGAGACCTAGAGGTTATGCTTAGGTTAGAAAAAGGCCATTTTCTGGTATTATTACTCAAAATACAGGAAACTTCCATCCATTAAACGCAATCTACATGAAGAGAACGTTGTATTGCCGTATAGTGCATCGAAATCCATTGAAAGCTCGAGAAATGGCGCCACTTTGAAGATATTAGGGTACACAAGTAACTTTGAGAGATTAAGGTTAGGTTACAAAAAAAACACATTTTCGGATTTTCTACTCCAAATAGGGCAAAACTGGCACGCCAGTCTGAAAGTACAGGAAGAGGCCGTTGTATTGCCGTATAGTGCATCGAAATCCATTAAAAGGTCGAGAAATGGCGCCACTTTGAAATTTAGGTTACACAAGTAAATTAATGCGTACTTGTTGGCTTTAAAAGCCAGTAACTCACTTTTCAACGTTTTGATCCCAAAAATGCACCTTTTTTCTCAGACCTAGTGGAAAATGTACATCTTTCACTAAGCAAATCGTTGCGCCATACGTCAGACAAAGTTGGTTTTTCGCGAAATTTTTTGAACTACTCCTCCCCACCCCACACCACCCTCATAAAATACCTACAGATCAATTATTGGAAAGAAAGGCCAGAAAAGTCGTAAACTGTCATTTGCCCTTTCAAGAAAGCGGCAAAAACACGAGTAACTGGCTTTTAAAGCTTAAAGGCACACAAGAATTCTACGCTGTTTCCACAAAAGGAGCCCTAGAACCTAAAACCCCCTTTTGTGAAAACATGCTATATCTTGTGTGCCTTTAGCTTTAAAAGCCAGTAACTCGTGTTTTTGCCGTTTTCTTGAAACGGCAAATGACAGTTGAAGACTTTAATGGCCTTTCTATCCCATAATTTACTTGTGTGAGATCTATCCCATAATTTCTTTATTTGAGACCTAGAGGTTATGCTTAGGTTAGAAAAAGGCCATTTTCTGGTATTATTACTCAAAATACAGGAAACTTCCATCCATTAAACGCAATCTACATGAAGAGAACGTTGTATTGCCGTATAGTGCATCGAAATCCATTGAAAGCTCGAGAAATGGCGCCACTTTGAAGATATTAGGGTACACAAGTAACTTTGAGAGATTAAGGTTAGGTTACAAAAAAAACACATTTTCGGATTTTCTACTCCAAATAGGGCAAAACTGGCACGCCAGTCTGAAAGTACAGGAAGAGGCCGTTGTATTGCCGTATAGTGCATCGAAATCCATTAAAAGGTCGAGAAATGGCGCCACTTTGAAATTTAGGTTACACAAGTAAATTAATGCGTACTTGTTGGCTTTAAAAGCCAGTAACTCACTTTTCAACGTTTTGATCCCAAAAATGCACCTTTTTTCTCAGACCTAGTGGAAAATGTACATCTTTCACTAAGCAAATCGTTGCGCCATACGTCAGGCAAAGTTGGTTTTTCGCGAAATTTTTTGAACTACTCCTCCCCACCCCACACCACCCTCATAAAATACCTACAGATCAATTATTGGAAAGAAAGGCCAGAAAAGTCGTAAACTGTCATTTGCCCTTTCAAGAAAGCGGCAAAAACACGAGTAACTGGCTTTTAAAGCTTAAAGGCACACAAGATCTACGCTGTTTCCACAAAAGGAGCCCTAGAACCTAAAACCCCCTTTTGTGAAAACATGCTAGATCTTGTGTGCCTTTAGCTTTAAAAGCCAGTAACTCGTGTTTTTGCCGTTTTCTTGAAACGGCAAATGACAGTTGAAGACTTTAATGGCCTTTCTATCCCATAATTTACTTGTGTGAGATCTATCCCATAATTTCTTTATTTGAGACCTAGAGGTTATGCTTAGGTTAGAAAAAGGCCATTTTCTGGTATTATTACTCAAAATACAGGAAACTTCCATCCATTAAACGCAATCTACATGAAGAGAACGTTGTATTGCCGTATAGTGCATCGAAATCCATTGAAAGCTCGAGAAATGGCGCCACTTTGAAGATATTAGGGTACACAAGTAACTTTGAGAGATTAAGGTTAGGTTACAAAAAAAACACATTTTCGGATTTTCTACTCCAAATAGGGCAAAACTGGCACGCCAGTCTGAAAGTACAGGAAGAGGCCGTTGTATTGCCGTATAGTGCATCGAAATCCATTAAAAGGTCGAGAAATGGCGCCACTTTGAAATTTAGGTTACACAAGTAAATTAATGCGTACTTGTTGGCTTTAAAAGCCAGTAACTCACTTTTCAACGTTTTGATCCCAAAAATGCACCTTTTTTCTCAGACCTAGTGGAAAATGTACATCTTTCACTAAGCAAATCGTTGCGCCATACGTCAGGCAAAGTTGGTTTTTCGCGAAATTTTTTGAACTACTCCTCCCCACCCCACACCACCCTCATAAAATACCTACAGATCAATTATTGGAAAGAAAGGCCAGAAAAGTCGTAAACTGTCATTTGCCCTTTCAAGAAAGCGGCAAAAACACGAGTAACTGGCTTTTAAAGCTTAAAGGCACACAAGATCTACGCTGTTTCCACAAAAGGAGCCCTAGAACCTAAAACCCCCTTTTGTGAAAACATGCTAGATCTTGTGTGCCTTTAGCTTTAAAAGCCAGTAACTCGTGTTTTTGCCGTTTTCTTGAAACGGCAAATGACAGTTGAAGACTTTAATGGCCTTTCTATCCCATAATTTACTTGTGTGAGATCTATCCCATAATTTCTTTATTTGAGACCTAGAGGTTATGCTTAGGTTAGAAAAAGGCCATTTTCTGGTATTATTACTCAAAATACAGGAAACTTCCATCCATTAAACGCAATCTACATGAAGAGAACGTTGTATTGCCGTATAGTGCATCGAAATCCATTGAAAGCTCGAGAAATGGCGCCACTTTGAAGATATTAGGGTACACAAGTAACTTTGAGAGATTAAGGTTAGGTTACAAAAAAAACACATTTTCGGATTTTCTACTCCAAATAGGGCAAAACTGGCACGCCAGTCTGAAAGTACAGGAAGAGGCCGTTGTATTGCCGTATAGTGCATCGAAATCCATTAAAAGGTCGAGAAATGGCGCCACTTTGAAATTTAGGTTACACAAGTAAATTAATGCGTACTTGTTGGCTTTAAAAGCCAGTAACTCACTTTTCAACGTTTTGATCCCAAAAATGCACCTTTTTTCTCAGACCTAGTGGAAAATGTACATCTTTCACTAAGCAAATCGTTGCGCCATACGTCAGGCAAAGTTGGTTTTTCGCGAAATTTTTTGAACTACTCCTCCCCACCCCACACCACCCTCATAAAATACCTACAGATCAATTATTGGAAAGAAAGGCCAGAAAAGTCGTAAACTGTCATTTGCCCTTTCAAGAAAGCGGCAAAAACACGAGTAACTGGCTTTTAAAGCTTAAAGGCACACAAGAATTCTACGCTGTTTCCACAAAAGGAGCCCTAGAACCTAAAACCCCCTTTTGTGAAAACATGCTATATCTTGTGTGCCTTTAGCTTTAAAAGCCAGTAACTCGTGTTTTTGCCGTTTTCTTGAAACGGCAAATGACAGTTGAAGACTTTAATGGCCTTTCTATCCCATAATTTACTTGTGTGAGATCTATCCCATAATTTCTTTATTTGAGACCTAGAGGTTATGCTTAGGTTAGAAAAAGGCCATTTTCTGGTATTATTACTCAAAATACAGGAAACTTCCATCCATTAAACGCAATCTACATGAAGAGAACGTTGTATTGCCGTATAGTGCATCGAAATCCATTGAAAGCTCGAGAAATGGCGCCACTTTGAAGATATTAGGGTACACAAGTAACTTTGAGAGATTAAGGTTAGGTTACAAAAAAAACACATTTTCGGATTTTCTACTCCAAATAGGGCAAAACTGGCACGCCAGTCTGAAAGTACAGGAAGAGGCCGTTGTATTGCCGTATAGTGCATCGAAATCCATTAAAAGGTCGAGAAATGGCGCCACTTTGAAATTTAGGTTACACAAGTAAATTAATGCGTACTTGTTGGCTTTAAAAGCCAGTAACTCACTTTTCAACGTTTTGATCCCAAAAATGCACCTTTTTTCTCAGACCTAGTGGAAAATGTACATCTTTCACTAAGCAAATCGTTGCGCCATACGTCAGGCAAAGTTGGTTTTTCGCGAAATTTTTTGAACTACTCCTCCCCACCCCACACCACCCTCATAAAATACCAGATCAATTATTGGAAAGAAAGGCCAGAAAAGTCGTAAACTGTCATTTGCCCTTTCAAGAAAGCGGCAAAAACACGAGTAACTGGCTTTTAAAGCTTAAAGGCACACAAGATCTACGCTGTTTCCACAAAAGGAGCCCTAGAACCTAAAACCCCCTTTTGTGAAAACATGCTAGATCTTGTGTGCCTTTAGCTTTAAAAGCCAGTAACTCGTGTTTTTGCCGTTTTCTTGAAACGGCAAATGACAGTTGAAGACTTTAATGGCCTTTCTATCCCATAATTTACTTGTGTGAGATCTATCCCATAATTTCTTTATTTGAGACCTAGAGGTTATGCTTAGGTTAGAAAAAGGCCATTTTCTGGTATTATTACTCAAAATACAGGAAACTTCCATCCATTAAACGCAATCTACATGAAGAGAACGTTGTATTGCCGTATAGTGCATCGAAATCCATTGAAAGCTCGAGAAATGGCGCCACTTTGAAGATATTAGGGTACACAAGTAACTTTGAGAGATTAAGGTTAGGTTACAAAAAAAACACATTTTCGGATTTTCTACTCCAAATAGGGCAAAACTGGCACGCCAGTCTGAAAGTACAGGAAGAGGCCGTTGTATTGCCGTATAGTGCATCGAAATCCATTAAAAGGTCGAGAAATGGCGCCACTTTGAAATTTAGGTTACACAAGTAAATTAATGCGTACTTGTTGGCTTTAAAAGCCAGTAACTCACTTTTCAACGTTTTGATCCCAAAAATGCACCTTTTTTCTCAGACCTAGTGGAAAATGTACATCTTTCACTAAGCAAATCGTTGCGCCATACGTCAGACAAAGTTGGTTTTTCGCGAAATTTTTTGAACTACTCCTCCCCACCCCACACCACCCTCATAAAATACCTACAGATCAATTATTGAAAGAAAGGCCAGAAAAGTCGTAACTGTCATTTGCCCTTTCAAGAAAGCGGCAAAAACACGAGTAACTGGCTTTTAAAGCTTAAAGGCACACAAGAATTCTACGCTGTTTCCACAAAAGGAGCCCTAGAACCTAAAACCCCCTTTTGTGAAAACATGCTATATCTTGTGTGCCTTTAGCTTTAAAAGCCAGTAACTCGTGTTTTTGCCGTTTTCTTGAAACGGCAAATGACAGTTGAAGACTTTAATGGCCTTTCTATCCCATAATTTACTTGTGTGAGATCTATCCCATAATTTCTTTATTTGAGACCTAGAGGTTATGCTTAGGTTAGAAAAAGGCCATTTTCTGGTATTATTACTCAAAATACAGGAAACTTCCATCCATTAAACGCAATCTACATGAAGAGAACGTTGTATTGCCGTATAGTGCATCGAAATCCATTGAAAGCTCGAGAAATGGCGCCACTTTGAAGATATTAGGGTACACAAGTAACTTTGAGAGATTAAGGTTAGGTTACAAAAAAAACACATTTTCGGATTTTCTACTCCAAATAGGGCAAAACTGGCACGCCAGTCTGAAAGTACAGGAAGAGGCCGTTGTATTGCCGTATAGTGCATCGAAATCCATTAAAAGGTCGAGAAATGGCGCCACTTTGAAATTTAGGTTACACAAGTAAATTAATGCGTACTTGTTGGCTTTAAAAGCCAGTAACTCACTTTTCAACGTTTTGATCCCAAAAATGCACCTTTTTTCTCAGACCTAGTGGAAAATGTACATCTTTCACTAAGCAAATCGTTGCGCCATACGTCAGACAAAGTTGGTTTTTCGCGAAATTTTTTGAACTACTCCTCCCCACCCCACACCACCCTCATAAAATACCTACAGATCAATTATTGGAAAGAAAGGCCAGAAAAGTCGTAAACTGTCATTTGCCCTTTCAAGAAAGCGGCAAAAACACGAGTAACTGGCTTTTAAAGCTTAAAGGCACACAAGAATTCTACGCTGTTTCCACAAAAGGAGCCCTAGAACCTAAAACCCCCTTTTGTGAAAACATGCTATATCTTGTGTGCCTTTAGCTTTAAAAGCCAGTAACTCGTGTTTTTGCCGTTTTCTTGAAACGGCAAATGACAGTTGAAGACTTTAATGGCCTTTCTATCCATAATTTACTTGTGTGAGATCTATCCCATAATTTCTTTATTTGAGACCTAGAGGTTATGCTTAGGTTAGAAAAAGGCCATTTTCTGGTATTATTACTCAAAATACAGGAAACTTCCATCCATTAAACGCAATCTACATGAAGAGAACGTTGTATTGCCGTATAGTGCATCGAAATCCATTGAAAGCTCGAGAAATGGCGCCACTTTGAAGATATTAGGGTACACAAGTAACTTTGAGAGATTAAGGTTAGGTTACAAAAAAAACACATTTTCGGATTTTCTACTCCAAATAGGGCAAAACTGGCACGCCAGTCTGAAAGTACAGGAAGAGGCCGTTGTATTGCCGTATAGTGCATCGAAATCCATTAAAAGGTCGAGAAATGGCGCCACTTTGAAATTTAGGTTACACAAGTAAATTAATGCGTACTTGTTGGCTTTAAAAGCCAGTAACTCACTTTTCAACGTTTTGATCCCAAAAATGCACCTTTTTTCTCAGACCTAGTGGAAAATGTACATCTTTCACTAAGCAAATCGTTGCGCCATACGTCAGGCAAAGTTGTTTTTCGCGAAATTTTTTGAACTACTCCTCCCCACCCCACACCACCCTCATAAAATACCTACAGATCAATTATTGAAAGAAAGGCCAGAAAAGTCGTAAACTGTCATTTGCCCTTTCAAGAAAGCGGCAAAAACACGAGTAACTGGCTTTTAAAGCTTAAAGGCACACAAGATCTACGCTGTTTCCACAAAAGGAGCCCTAGAACCTAAAACCCCCTTTTGTGAAAACATGCTAGATCTTGTGTGCCTTTAGCTTTAAAAGCCAGTAACTCGTGTTTTTGCCGTTTCTTGAAACGGCAAATGACAGTTGAAGACTTTAATGGCCTTTCTATCCCATAATTTACTTGTGTGAGATCTATCCCATAATTTCTTTATTTGAGACCTAGAGGTTATGCTTAGGTTAGAAAAAGGCCATTTTCTGGTATTATTACTCAAAATACAGGAAACTTCCATCCATTAAACGCAATCTACATGAAGAGAACGTTGTATTGCCGTATAGTGCATCGAAATCCATTGAAAGCTCGAGAAATGGCGCCACTTTGAAGATATTAGGGTACACAAGTAACTTTGAGAGATTAAGGTTAGGTTACAAAAAAAACACATTTTCGGATTTTCTACTCCAAATAGGGCAAAACTGGCACGCCAGTCTGAAAGTACAGGAAGAGGCCGTTGTATTGCCGTATAGTGCATCGAAATCCATTAAAAGGTCGAGAAATGGCGCCACTTTGAAATTTAGGTTACACAAGTAAATTAATGCGTACTTGTTGGCTTTAAAAGCCAGTAACTCACTTTTCAACGTTTTGATCCCAAAAATGCACCTTTTTTCTCAGACCTAGTGGAAAATGTACATCTTTCACTAAGCAAATCGTTGCGCCATACGTCAGGCAAAGTTGGTTTTTCGCGAAATTTTTTGAACTACTCCTCCCACCCCACACCACCCTCATAAAATACCTACAGATCAATTATTGGAAAGAAAGGCCAGAAAAGTCGTAAACTGTCATTTGCCCTTTCAAGAAAGCGGCAAAAACACGAGTAACTGGCTTTTAAAGCTTAAAGGCACACAAGATCTACGCTGTTTCCACAAAAGGAGCCCTAGAACCTAAACCCCCTTTTGTGAAAACATGCTAGATCTTGTGTGCCTTTAGCTTTAAAAGCCAGTAACTCGTGTTTTTGCCGTTTTCTTGAAACGGCAAATGACAGTTGAAGACTTTAATGGCCTTTCTATCCCATAATTTACTTGTGTGAGATCTATCCCATAATTTCTTTATTTGAGACCTAGAGGTTATGCTTAGGTTAGAAAAAGGCCATTTTCTGGTATTATTACTCAAAATACAGGAAACTTCCATCCATTAAACGCAATCTACATGAAGAGAACGTTGTATTGCCGTATAGTGCATCGAAATCCATTGAAAGCTCGAGAAATGGCGCCACTTTGAAGATATTAGGGTACACAAGTAACTTTGAGAGATTAAGGTTAGGTTACAAAAAAACACATTTTCGGATTTTCTACTCCAAATAGGGCAAAACTGGCACGCCAGTCTGAAAGTACAGGAAGAGGCCGTTGTATTGCCGTATAGTGCATCGAAATCCATTAAAAGGTCGAGAAATGGCGCCACTTTGAAATTTAGGTTACACAAGTAAATTAATGCGTACTTGTTGGCTTTAAAAGCCAGTAACTCACTTTTCAACGTTTTGATCCCAAAAATGCACCTTTTTTCTCAGACCTAGTGGAAAATGTACATCTTTCACTAAGCAAATCGTTGCGCCATACGTCAGGCAAAGTTGGTTTTTCGCGAAATTTTTTGAACTACTCCTCCCCACCCACACCACCCTCATAAAATACCTACAGATCAATTATTGGAAAGAAAGGCCAGAAAAGTCGTAAACTGTCATTTGCCCTTTCAAGAAAGCGGCAAAAACACGAGTTACTGGCTTTTAAAGCTAAAGGCACACAAGATCTACGCTGTT
>JAOWCC010001152.1:0-28220 GCA_030867875.1 Actinernus sp. WN-2022 | reverse complement strand
TGAATGATGAATCAGGAATCAGCAATGATGAATCAGGAATCAGGAATGATGAATCAGGAATCAGGAATCAGGAGTGATTAATCAGGAATAAGGAATGATGAATCAGGAATCAGGAATGATGTATCAGGAATGAGGAATGATCAATCAGGAATGAGGAATGATGAATCAGGAATGAGGATTGATGAATCAGGAATGAGGAATGATGAATCAGGAATCAGGAATGATGAATCAGGAATCAGGAATGATGAATCAGGAAAGAGGAATTATGAATCAGGAATCAGGAATCGTGAATCATGAATCAGGAATGATGAATCAGGAATCAGGAATGATGAATCAGGAATCAGGAATGAGGAATGATGAATCAGGAATCATGAATGATGAATCGGGAATCAGGAATCAGAAATGATGAATCAGGAATGATGAATCAGGATTCAGGAATGATGAATCAGGAATCAGGAATGATGAATCAGGAATGATGAGTGATGAATCAGGAATGATGAATGATGAATCAGGAATGATGAATGATGAATCTGGAATGATGAATGATGAATCAGGAATGATGAATCAGGAATAAGGAATGATGAATCAGGAATGATGAATGATGAATCAGGAATGATGAATCAGGAATCAGGAATCAGGAATGATGAATGATGAGTCAGGAATCAAGGAATGATGAATCAGGAATCAGGAATCAGGAATGATGAATCAGGAATGATGAATGATGAATCAGTATTCAGGAATGATGAATCAGGTATAAGGAATGATGAATCAGGAATGATGAATGATGAGTCAGGAATCAGGAATGATGAATCAGGAATGATGAATGATGAATCAGGAATCAGGAATGATGAATCAGGAATAAGGAATGATGAATCAGGAATGATGAATGATGAATCAGGAATCAGGAATGATGAATCAGGAATCAGGAATGATGAATCAGGAATGATGAATGATGAGCCAGGAATCAGCAATGATGAATCAGGAATCAGCAATGATGAATCAGGAATGAGGAATGATCAATCAGGAATGAGGAATGATCAATCAGGAATGAGGAATGATGAATCAGGAATGAGGATTGATGAATCAGGAATGAGGAATGATGAATCAGGAATCAGGAATGATGAATCAGGAATCAGGAATGATGAATCAGGAAAGAAGAATGATGAATCAGGAATCAGGAATCGTGAATCATGAATCAGGAATGATGAATCAGGAATCAGGAATGATGAATCAGGAATGAGGAAAGATGAATCAGGAATCAGGAATGATGAATCAGGAATCAGGAATGATGAATCAGGAATCAGGAATGATGAATCAGGAATGATGAATGATGAATCAGGAATGATGAATCAGGAATGATGAATCAGGAATCAGGAATCAGGAATGATGAATCAGGAATCAGGAATCAGCAATGATGAATCAGGAATGATGAATGACGAATCAGGAATGATGAATGATGAATCAGGAATGATGAATGATGAATCAGGAATCAGGAATGATGAATCAGGAATAAGGAATGATGAATCAGGAATGATGAATGATGAATCAGGAATGATGAATCAGGAATCAGGAATCAGGAATGATGAATGATGAGTCAGGAATCAGGAATGATGAATCAGGAATGATGAATCAGGAATCTGGAATGATGAATCAGGAATCAGGAATGATGAATCAGGAATGATGAATGATGAATCAGGAATGATGAATGATGAATCAGGAATCAGGAATCAGGAATGATGAATGATGAGTCAGGAATCAGGAATGATGAATCAGGAATGATGAATCAGGAATCAGGAATGATGAATGATGAATCAGGAATCAGCAATGATGAATCAGGAATCAGGAATGATGAATCAGAAATCAGGAATCAGGAGTGATTAATCAGGAATAAGGAATGATGAATCAGGAATCAGGAATGATGTATCAGGAATGAGGAATGATCAATCAGGAATGAGGAATGATGAATCAGGAATCAGGATTGATGAATCAGGAATGAGGAATGATGAATCAGGAATCAGGAATGATGAATCAGGAATCAGGAATGATGAATCAGGAAAGAGGAATGATGAATCAGGAATCAGGAATCGTGAATCATGAATCAGGAATGATGAATCAGGAATCAGGAATGATGAATCAGGAATCAGGAATGAGGAATGATGAATCAGGAATCATGAATGATGAATCGGGAATCAGGAATCAGAAATGATGAATCAGGAATGATGAATCAGGATTCAGGAATGATGAATCAGGAATCAGGAATCGTGAATCATGAATCAGGAATGATGAATCAGGAATGATGAATGATGAATCAGGAATGATGAATGATGAATCAGGAATGATGAATCAGGAATAAGGAATGATGAATCAGGAATGATGAATGATGAATCAGGAATGATGAATCAGGAATCAGGAATGATGTATCAGGAATGAGGAATGATCAATCAGGAATGAGGAATGATGAATCAGGAATGAGGATTGATGAATCAGGAATGAGGAATCATGAATCAGGAATCAGGAATGATGAATCAGGAATCAGGAATGATGAATCAGGAAAGAGGAATGATGAATCAGGAATCAGGAATCGTGAATCATGAATCAGGAATGATGAATCAGGAATCAGGAATGATGAATCAGGAATCAGGAATGAGGAATGATGAATCAGGAATCATGAATGATGAATCGGGAATCAGGAATCAGAAATGATGAATCAGGAATGATGAATGATGAATCAGGAATGATGAATCAGGAATCAGGAATCAGGAATGATGAATGATGAGTCAGGAATCAGGAATGATGAATCAGGAATGATGAATCAGGAATCTGGAATGATGAATCAGGAATCAGGAATGATGAATCAGGAATGATGAATGATGAATCAGGAATGATGAATGATGAATCAGGAATCAGGAATGATGAATGATGAGTCAGGAATCAGGAATGATGAATCAGGAATGATGAATCAGGAATCAGGAATGATGAATGATGAATCAGGAATCAGCAATGATGAATCAGGAATCAGGAATGATGAATCAGGAATCAGGAATCGGGAGTGATTAATCAGGAATAAGGAATGATGAATCAGGAATCAGGAATGATGTATCAGGAATGAGGAATGATCAATCAGGAATGAGGAATGATGAATCAGGAATGAGGATTGATGAATCAGGAATGAGGAATGATGAATCAGGAATCAGGAATGATGAATCAGGAATCAGGAATGATGAATCAGGAAAGAGGAATTATGAATCAGGAATCAGGAATCGTGAATCATGAATCAGGAATGATGAATCAGGAATCAGGAATGATGAATCAGGAATCAGGAATGAGGAATGATGAATCAGGAATCATGAATGATGAATCGGGAATCAGGAATCAGAAATGATGAATCAGGAATGATGAATCAGGATTCAGGAATGATGAATCAGGAATCAGGAATGATGAATCAGGAATGATGAATGATGAATCAGGAATGATGAATGATGAATCAGGAATGATGAATGATGAATCAGGAATGATGAATCAGGAATAAGGAATGATGAATCAGGAATGATGAATGATGAATCAGGAATGATGAATCAGGAATCAGGAATCAGGAATGATGAATGATGAGTCAGGAATCAAGGAAAGATGAATCAGGAATCAGGAATCAGGAATGATGAATCAGGAATGATGAATGATGAATCAGTATTCAGGAATGATGAATCAGGAATAAGGAATGATGAATCAGGAATGATGAATGATGAGTCAGGAATCAGGAATGATGAATGATGAATCAGGAATAAGGAATGATGAATCAGGAATGATGAATGAGGAATGATCAATCAGGAATCACGAATGATGAATCAGGAATGAGGATTGATGAATCAGGAATCAGCAATGATGAATCAGGAATCAGGAATGACGAATCAGGAATCAGGAATGATGAATCAGGAATGATGAATCAGGAATCAGGAATGATGAATGATGAATCAGGAATCAGCAATGATGAATCAGGAATCAGGAATGATGAATCAGGAATCAGGAATCAGGAGTGATTAATCAGGAATAAGGAATGATGAATCAGGAATCAGGAATGATGTATCAGGAATGAGGAATGATCAATCAGGAATGAGGAATGATGAATCAGGAATGAGGATTGATGAATCAGGAATGAGGAATCATGAATCAGGAATCAGGAATGATGAATCAGGAATCAGGAATGATGAATCAGGAAAGCGGAATGATGAATCAGGAATCAGGAATCGTGAATCATGAATCAGGAATGATGAATCAGGAATCAGGAATGATGAATCAGGAATCAGGAATGAGGAATGATGAATCAGGAATCATGAATGATGAATCGGGAATCAGGAATCAGAAATGATGAATCAGGAATGATGAATGATGAATCAGGAATGATGAATCAGGAATCAGGAATCAGGAATGATGAATGATGAGTCAGGAATCAGGAATGATGAATCAGGAATGATGAATCAGGAATCTGGAATGATGAATCAGGAATCAGGAATGATGAATCAGGAATGATGAATGATGAATCAGGAATGATGAATGATGAATCAGGAATCAGGAATGATGAATGATGAGTCAGGAATCAGGAATGATGAATCAGGAATGATGAATCAGGAATCAGGAATGATGAATGATGAATCAGGAATCAGCAATGATGAATCAGGAATCAGGAATGATGAATCAGGAATCAGGAATCAGGAGTGATTAATCAGGAATAAGGAATGATGAATCAGGAATCAGGAATGATGTATCAGGAATGAGGAATGATCAATCAGGAATGAGGAATGATGAATCAGGAATGAGGATTGATGAATCAGGAATGAGGAATGATGAATCAGGAATCAGGAATGATGAATCAGGAATCAGGAATGATGAATCAGGAAAGAGGAATTATGAATCAGGAATCAGGAATCGTGAATCATGAATCAGGAATGATGAATCAGGAATCAGGAATGATGAATCAGGAATCAGGAATGAGGAATGATGAATCAGGAATCATGAATGATGAATCGGGAATCAGGAATCAGAAATGATGAATCAGGAATGATGAATCAGGATTCAGGAATGATGAATCAGGAATCAGGAATGATGAATCAGGAATGATGAGTGATGAATCAGGAATGATGAATGATGAATCAGGAATGATGAATGATGAATCAGGAATGATGAATGATGAATCAGGAATGATGAATCAGGAATAAGGAATGATGAATCAGGAATGATGAATGATGAATCAGGAATGATGAATCAGGAATCAGGAATCAGGAATGATGAATGATGAGTCAGGAATCAGCAATGATGAATCAGGAATCAGCAATGATGAATCAGGAATGAGGAATGATCAATCAGGAATGAGGAATGATCAATCAGGAATGAGGAATGATGAATCAGGAATGAGGATTGATGAATCAGGAATGAGGAATGATGAATCAGGAATCAGGAATGATGAATCAGGAATCAGGAATGATGAATCAGGAAAGAAGAATGATGAATCAGGAATCAGGAATCGTGAATCATGAATCAGGAATGATGAATCAGGAATCAGGAATGATGAATCAGGAATGAGGAAAGATGAATCAGGAATCAGGAATGATGAATCAGGAATCAGGAATGATGAATCAGGAATCAGGAATGATGATTCAGGAATGATGAATGATGAATCAGGAATGATGAATCAGGAATGATGAATCAGGAATCAGGAATCAGGAATGATGAATCAGGAATCAGGAATCAGCAATGATGAATCAGGAATGATGAATGACGAATCAGGAATGATGAATGATGAATCAGGAATGATGAATGATGAATCAGGAATCAGGAATGATGAATCAGGAATAAGGAATGATGAATCAGGAATGATGAATGATGAATCAGGAATGATGAATCAGGAATCAGGAATCAGGAATGATGAATGATGAGTCAGGAATCAGGAATGATGAATCAGGAATGATGAATCAGGAATCTGGAATGATGAATCAGGAATCAGGAATGATGAATCAGGAATGATGAATGATGAATCAGGAATGATGAATGATGAATCAGGAATCAGGAATCAGGAATGATGAATGATGAGTCAGGAATCAGGAATGATGAATCAGGAATGATGAATCAGGAATCAGGAATGATGAATGATGAATCAGGAATCAGCAATGATGAATCAGGAATCAGGAATGATGAATCAGGAATCAGGAATCAGGAGTGATTAATCAGGAATAAGGAATGATGAATCAGGAATCAGGAATGATGTATCAGGAATGAGGAATGATCAATCAGGAATGAGGAATGATGAATCAGGAATCAGGATTGATGAATCAGGAATGAGGAATGATGAATCAGGAATCAGGAATGATGAATCAGGAATCAGGAATGATGAATCAGGAAAGAGGAATGATGAATCAGGAATCAGGAATCGTGAATCATGAATCAGGAATGATGAATCAGGAATCAGGAATGATGAATCAGGAATCAGGAATGAGGAATGATGAATCAGGAATCATGAATGATGAATCGGGAATCAGGAATCAGAAATGATGAATCAGGAATGATGAATCAGGATTCAGGAATGATGAATCAGGAATCAGGAATCGTGAATCATGAATCAGGAATGATGAATCAGGAATGATGAATGATGAATCAGGAATGATGAATGATGAATCAGGAATGATGAATGATGAATCAGGAATGATGAATCAGGAATAAGGAATGATGAATCAGGAATGATGAATGATGAATCAGGAATGATGAATCAGGAATCAGGAATCAGGAATGATGAATGATGAGTCAGGAATCAGGAATGATGAATCAGGAATCAGGAATCAGGAATGATGAATCAGGAATCAGGAATCAGGAATGATGAATCAGGAATGATGAATGACGAATCAGGAATCAGGAATGATGAATCAGGAATGATGAATGATGAATCAGGAATGATGATCAGGAATGATGAATCAGGAATCAGGAATCAGGAATGATGAATCAGGAATCAGGAATGAGGAATGATGAATGATGAATCAGGAATGATGAATGACGAATCAGGAATCAGAAATGATGAATCAGGAATGATGAATGATGAATCAGGAATGATGAATGATGAATCAGGAATAAGGAATGATGAATCAGGAATGATGAATGATGAGTCAGGAATCAGCAATGATGAATCAGGAATCAGGAATGATGAATCAGGAATCAGGAATCAGGAGTGATTAATCAGGAATCAGGAATGATGAATCAGGAATCAGGAATGATGAATCAGGAATGAGGAATGATCAATCAGGAATGAGGAATGATCAATCAGGAATGAGGAATGATCAATCAGGAATGAGGATTGATGAATCAGGAATGAGGAATGATGAATCAGGAATCAGGAATGATGAATCAGGAATCAGGAATGATGAATCAGGAAAGAGGAATGATGAATCAGGAATCAGGAATCGTGAATCATGAATCAGGAATGATGAATCAGGAATCAGGAATGATGAATCAGGAATCAGGAATGATGAATCAGGAATCAGGAATGATGAATCAGGAATCAGGAATGATGAATCAGGAATCAGGAATGATGAATCAGGAATGATGAATGATGAATCAGGAATGATGAATCAGGAATGATGAATCAGGAATCAGGAATCAGGAATGATGAATCAGGAATCAGGAATCAGGAATGATGAATCAGGAATGATGAATGACGAATCAGGAATGATGAATGATGAATCAGGAATGATGAATGATGAATCAGGAATCAGGAATGATGAATCAGGAATAAGGAATGATGAATCAGGAATGATGAATGATGAATCAGGAATGATGAATCAGGAATCAGGAATCAGGAATGATGAATGATGAGTCAGGAATCAGGAATGATGAATCAGGAATGATGAATCAGGAATCTGGAATGATGAATCAGGAATCAGGAATGATGAATCAGGAATGATGAATGATGAATCAAGAATGATGAATGATGAATCAGGAATCAGGAATCAGGAATGATGAATGATGAGTCAGGAATCAGGAATGATGAATCAGGAATCAGGAATCAGGAATGATGAATCAGGAATCAGGAATGATGAATCATGAATCAGGAATGATGAGTCAGGAATCAGGAATGATGAATCAGGAATGATGAATCAGGAATCAGGAATGATGAATGATGAATCAGGAATCAGCAATGATGAATCAGGAATCAGGAATGATGAATCAGGAATAAGGAATGATGAATCAGGAATGATGAATGATGAATCAGGAATCAGGAATGATGAATCAGGAATGATGAATCATGAATCATGAATCAGGAATGATGAGTCAGGAATCAGGAATGATGAATCAGGAATGATGAATCAGGAATCAGGAATGATGAATGATGAATCAGGAATCAGCAATGATGAATCAGGAATCAGGAATGATGAATCAGGAATCAGGAATCAGGAGTGATTAATCAGGAATAAGGAATGATGAATCAGGAATCAGGAATGATGTATCAGGAATCAGGAATGATGAATCAGGAATGATGAATCAGGAATGATGAATCAGGAATCAGGAATGATGAATCAGGAATGATGAATGATGAATCAGGAATGATGAATGATGAATCAGGAATGATGAATCAGGAATCTGGAATGATGAATCAGGAATGATGAATGATGAATCAGGAATGATGAATCAGGAATGAATGATGAATCAGGAATGATGAATGATGAGTCAGGAATCAGGAATGATGAATGATGAATCAGGAATCAGGAATGATGAATGACGAATCAGGAATCAGGAATGATGAATCAGGAATGATGAATGAGGTATCAGTATTCAGGAATGATGAATCAGGAATAAGGAATGATGAATCAGGAATGATTAATGATGAGTCAGGAATCAGGAATGATGAATCAGGAATGAGGAATGATCAATCAGGAATGATGAATGATGAATCAGGAATGATGAATCAGGAATTATGAATCAGGAATGATGAATAAGGAATCAGGAATGATGAATCAGGAATCAGGAATGATGAATCAGCAATGATGAATCAGTAATGATGAATGATGAATCAGGAATGATGAATGACGACTCAGGAATGATGAATCATGAATCAGGAATGATGAATGATGAATCAGGAATCACCAATTATGAATCAGGAATGATGAATCAGGAATGATGAATGATGAATCAGGAATGATGAATCAGGAATGATGAATCAGGAATCAGGAATCAGGAGTGATTAATCACGAATCAGGAATGATGAATCAAGAATCAGGAATGATGAGTCAGGAATGAGGTTCCTGATCGCGAGCTAATATTAAAAACGTTCAATGTGCCGTAAAATTCTCAAACGGAGATATTTCATCTTTCCAGCGAATTCATAGATTCCTGACCGCGAGCTAATATTAAAAACGTTCAATGTGCCGTAAAATTCTCAAACGGAGAGATTTCATCTTTCCAGCGAATTCATAGATTCCTGACCGCGAGCTAATATTAAAAACGTTCAATGTGCCGTAAAATTCTCAAACGGAGAGATTTCATCTTTCCAGCGAATTCATAGATTCCTGACCGCGAGCTAATATTAAAAACGTTCAATGTGCCGTAAAATTCTCAAACGGAGAGATTTCATCTTTCCAGCGAATTCATAGATTCCTGACCGCGAGCTAATATTAAAAACGTTCAATGTGCCGTAAAATTCTCAAACGGAGAGATTTCATCTTTCCAGCGAATTCATAGATTCCTGATCGCGAGCTAATATTAAAAACGTTCAATGTGCCGTAAAATTCTCAAACGGAGAGATTCCATCTTTCCAGCGAATTCATAGATTCCTGACCGCGAGCTAATATTAAAAACGTTCAATGTGCCGTAAAATTCTGAAACGGAGAGATTTCATCTTTCCAGCGAATTCATAGATTCCTGACCGCGAGCTAATATTAAAAACGTTCAATGTGCCGTAAAATTCTCAAACGGAGAGATTTCATCTTTCCAGCGAATTCATAGATTCCTGACCGCGAGCTAATATTAAAAACGTTCAATGTGCCGTAAAATTCTCAAACGGAGAGATTTCATCTTTCCAGCGAATTCATAGATTCCTGACCGCGAGCTAATATTAAAAACGTTCAATGTGCCGTAAAATTCTCAAACGGAGAGATTTCATCTTTCCAGCGAATTCATAGATTCCTGACCGCGAGCTAATATTAAAAACGTTCAATGTGCCGTAAAATTCTCAAACGGAGAGATTTCATCTTTCCAGCGAATTCATAGATTCCTGACCGCGAGCTAATATTAAAAACGTTCAATGTGCCGTAAAATTCTCAAACGGAGAGATTTCATCTTTCCAGCGAATTCATAGATTCCTGATCGCGAGCTAATATTAAAAACGTTCAATGTGCCGTAAAATTCTCAAACGGAGAGATTTCATCTTTCCAGCGAATTCATAGATTCCTGACCGCGAGCTAATATTAAAAACGTTCAATGTGCCTTAAAATTCTCAAACGTGGAGATTTCATCTTTCCAGCGAATTCATAGATTCCTGACCGCGAGCTAATATTAAAAACGTTCAATGTGCCGTAAAATTCTCAAACGGAGAGATTTCATCTTTCCAGCGAATTCATAGATTCCTGACCGCGAGCTAATATTAAAAACGTTCAATGTGCCGTAAAATTCTCAAACGGAGAGATTTCATCTTTCCAGCGAATTCATAGATTCCTGACCGCGAGCTAATATTAAAAACGTTCAATGTGCCGTAAAATTCTCAAACGGAGAGATTTCATCTTTCCAGCGAATTCATAGATTCCTGACCGCGAGCTAATATTAAAAACGTTCAATGTGCCGTAAAATTCTCAAACGGAGAGATTTCATCTTTCCAGCGAATTCATAGATTCCTGACCGCGAGCTAATATTAAAAACGTTCAATGTGCCGTAAAATTCTCAAACGGAGAGATTTCATCTTTCCAGCGAATTCATAGATTCCTGACCGCGAGCTAATATTAAAAACGTTCAATGTGCCGTAAAATTCTCAAACGGAGAGATTTCTTCTTTCCAGCGAATTCATAGATTCCTGATCGCGAGCTAATATTAAAAACGTTCAAATGTGCCGTAAAATTCTCAAACGGAGAGATTTCATCTTTCCAGCGAATTCATAGATTCCTGATCGCGAGCTAATATTAAAAACGTTCAATGTGCCGTAAAATTCTCAAACGGAGAGATTTCATCTTTCCAGCGAATTCATAGATTCCTGACCGCGAGCTAATATTAAAAACGTTCAATGTGCCGTAAAATTCTCAAACGGAGAGATTTCATCTTTCCAGCGAATTCATAGATTCCTGACCGCGAGCTAATATTAAAAACGTTCATGGTGCCGTAAAATTCTCAAACGGAGAGATTTCATCTTTCCAGCGAATTCATAGATTCCTGACCGCGAGCTAATATTAAAAACGTTCAATGTGCCGTAAAATTCTCAAACGGAGAGATTTCATCTTTCCAGCGAATTCATAGATTCCTGACCGCGAGCTAATATTAAAAACGTTCAATGTGCCGTAAAATTCTCAAACGGACAGATTTCATCTTTCCAGCGAATTCATAGATTCCTGATCGCGAGCTAATATTAAAAACGTTCAATGTGCCGTAAAATTCTCAAACGGAGAGATTTCATCTTTCCAGCGAATTCATAGATTCCTGACCGCGAGCTAATATTAAAAACGTTCAATGTGCCGTAAAATTCTCAAACGGAGAGATTTCATCTTTCCAGCGAATTCATAGATTCCTGACCGCGAGCTAATATTAAAAACGTTCATGGTGCCGTAAAATTCTCAAACGGAGAGATTTCATCTTTCCAGCGAATTCATAGATTCCTGACCGCGAGCTAATATTAAAAACGTTCAATGTGCCGTAAAATTCTCAAACGGAGAGATTTCATCTTTCCAGCGAATTCATAGATTCCTGACCGCCAGCTAATATTAAAAACGTTCAATGTCCCGTAAAATTCTCAAACGGAGAGATTTCATCTTTCCAGCGAATTCATAGATTCCTTATCGCGAGCTAATATTAAAAACGTTCAATGTGCCGTAAAATTCTCAAACGGAGAGATTTCATCTTTCCAGCGAATTCATAGATTACTGACCGCGAGCTAATATTAAAAACGTTCAATGTGCCGTAAAATTCTCAAACGGAGAGATTTCATCTTTCCAGCGAATTCATAGATTCCTGACCGCGAGCTAATATTAAAAACGTTCAATGTGCCGTAAAATTCTCAAACGGAGAGATTTCATCTTTCCAGCGAATTCATAGATTCCTGATCGCGAGCTAATATTAAAAACGTTCAATGTGCCGTAAAATTCTCAAACGGAGAGATTCCATCTTTCCAGCGAATTCATAGATTCCTGACCGCGAGCTAATATTAAAAACGTTCAATGTGCCGTAAAATTCTCAAACGGAGAGATTTCATCTTTCCAGCGAATTCATAGATTCCTGACCGCGAGCTAATATTAAAAACGTTCAATGTGCCGTAAAATTCTCAAACGGAGAGATTTCATCTTTCCAGCGAATTCATAGATTCCTGACCGCGAGCTAATATTAAAAACGTTCAATGTGCCGTAAAATTCTCAAACGGAGAGATTTCATCTTTCCAGCGAATTCATAGATTCCTGACCGCGAGGTATTATTAAAAACGTTCAAAATGTGCCGTAAAATTCTCAAACGGAGAGATTTCATCTTTCCAGCGAATTCATAGATTCCTGACCGCGAGCTAATATTAAAAACGTTCAATGTGCCGTAAAATTCTCAAACGGAGAGATTTCATCTTTCCAGCGAATTCATAGATTCCTGAGCGCGAGCTAATATTAAAAACGTTCAATGTGCCGTAAAATTCTCAAACGGAGAGATTTCATCTTTCCAGCGAATTCATAGATTCCTGACCGCGAGCTAATATTAAAAACGTTCAATGTGCCGTAAAATTCTCAAACGGAGAGATTTCATCTTTCCAGCGTTTTCATAGATTCCTGACCGCGAGCTAATATTAAAAACGTTCAATGTGCCGTAAAATTCTCAAACGGAGAGATTCCATCTTTCCAGCGAATTCATAGATTCCTGACCGCGAGCTAATATTAAAAACGTTCAATGTGCCGTAAAATTCTCAAACGGAGAGATTTCATCTTTCCAGCGAATTCATAGATTCCTGACCGCGAGCTAATATTAAAAACGTTCAATGTGCCGTAAAATTCTCAAACGGAGAGATTTCATCTTTCCAGCGAATTCATAGATTCCTGACCGCGAGCTAATATTAAAAACGTTCAATGTGCCGTAAAATTCTCAAACGGAGAGATTTCATCTTTTCAGCGTTTTCATAGATTCCTGACCGCGAGCTAATATTAAAAACGTTCAATGTGCCGTAAAATTCTCAAACGGAGAGATTTCATCTTTCCAGCGTTTTCATAGATTCCTGACCGCGAGCTAATATTAAAAACGTTCAATGTGCCGTAAAATTCTCAAACGGAGAGATTTCATCTTTCCAGCGAATTCATAGATTCCTGACCGCGAGCTAATATTAAAAACGTTCAATGTGCCGTAAAATTCTCAAACGGAGAGATTTCATCTTTCCAGCGAATTCATAGAGACCTGACCGCGAGCTAATATTAAAAACGTTCAATGTGCAGTAAAATTCTCAAACGGAGAGATTTCATCTTTCCAGCGAATTCATAGATTCCTGACCGCGAGCTAATATTAAAAACGTTCAATGTGCCGTAAAATTCTCAAACGGAGAGATTTCATCTTTCCAGCGTTTTCATAGATTCCTGACCGCGAGCTAATATTAAAAACGTTCAATGTGCCGTAAAATTCTCAAACGGAGAGATTTCATCTTTCCAGCGAATTCATAGATTCCTGACCGCGAGCTAATATTAAAAACGTTCAATGTGCCGTAAAATTCTCAAACGGAGAGATTTCATCTTTCCAGCGAATTCATAGAGACCTGACCGCGAGCTAATATTAAAAACGTTCAATGTGCCGTAAAATTCTCAAACGGAGAGATTTCATCTTTCCAGCGAATTCATAGATTCCTGACCGCGAGCTAATATTAAAAACGTTCAATGTGCCGTAAAATTCTCAAACGGAGAGATTCCATCTTTCCAGCGAATTCATAGATTCCTGACCGCGAGCTAATATTAAAAACGTTCAATGTGCCGTAAAATTCTCAAACGGAGAGATTTCATCTTTCCAGCGAATTCATAGATTCCCGACCGCGAGCTAATATTAAAAACGTTCAATGTGCCGTAAAATTCTCAAACGGAGAGATTTCATCTTTCCAGCGAATTCATAGATTCCCGACCGCGAGCTAATATTAAAAACGTTCAATGTGCCGTAAAATTCTCAAACGGAGAGATTTCATCTTTCCAGCGTTTTCATAGATTCCCGACCGCGAGCTAATATTAAAAACGTTCAATGTGCCGTAAAATTCTCAAACGGAGATATTTCATCTTTCCAGCGAAGTCATAGATTCCTGACCGCGAGCTAATATTAAAAACGTTCAATGTGCCGTAAAATTCTCAAACGGAGAGATTTCATCTTTCCAGCGAATTCATAGATTCCTGATCGCGAGCTAATATTAAAAACGTTCAATGTGCCGTAAAATTCTCAAACGGAGAGATTCCATCTTTCCAGCGAATTCATAGATTCCTCACCGCGAGCTAATATGAAAAACGTTGAATGTGCCGTAAAATTCTCAAACGGAGATATTTCATCTTTCCAGCGAATTCATAGATTCCTCACCGCGAGCTAATATTAAAAACGTTCAATGTGCCGTAAAATTCTCAAACGGAGAGATTTCATCTTTCCAGCGTTTTCATAGATTCCTGACCGCGAGCTAATATTAAAAACGTTCAATGTGCCGTAAAATTCTCAAACGGAGATATTTCATCTTTCCAGCGAATTCATAGATTCCTGACCGCGAGCTAATATTAAAAACGTTCAATGTGCCGTAAAATTCTCAAACGGAGAGATTTCATCTTTCCAGCGAATTCATAGATTACTGACCGCGAGCTAATATTAAAAACGTTCAATGTGCCGTAAAATTCTCAAACGGAGAGATTTCATCTTTCCAGCGAATTCATAGATTCCTGACCGCGAGCTAATATTAAAAACGTTCAATGTGCCGTAAAATTCTCAAACGGAGAGATTTCATCTTTCCAGCGAATTCATAGATTCCTGATCGCGAGCTAATATTAAAAACGTTCAATGTGCCGTAAAATTCTCAAACGGAGAGATTCCATCTTTCCAGCGAATTCATAGATTCCTGACCGCGAGCTAATATTAAAAACGTTCAATGTGCCGTAAAATTCTCAAACGGAGAGATTTCATCTTTCCAGCGAATTCATAGATTCCTGACCGCGAGCTAATATTAAAAACGTTCAATGTGCCGTAAAATTCTCAAACGGAGAGATTTCATCTTTCCAGCGAATTCATCAGGAATCAGGAATGATGAATCAGGAATAAGGAATGATGAATCAGGAATGATGAATGATGAATCAGGAATCAGGAATGATGAATCAGGAATCAGGAATGATGAATCAGGAATGATGAATGATGAGCCAGGAATCAGCAATGATGAATCAGGAATCAGCAATGATGGATCAGGAATGAGGAATGATCAATCAGGAATGAGAAATGATCAATCAGGAATGAGGAATGATGAATCAGGAATGAGGATTGATGAATCAGGAATGAGGAATGATGAATCAGGAATCAGGAATGATGAATCAGGAATCAGGAATGATGAATCAGGAAAGAAGAATGATGAATCAGGAATCAGGAATCGTGAATCATGAATCAGGAATGATGAATCAGGAATCAGGAATGATGAATCAGGAATCAGGAAAGATGAATCAGGAATCAGGAATGATGAATCAGGAATCAGGAATGATGAATCAGGAATGATGAATGATGAGCCAGGAATCAGCAATGATGAATCAGGAATCAGCAATGATGAATCAGGAATGAGGAATGATCAATCAGGAATGAGGAATGATCAATCAGGAATGAGGAATGATGAATCAGGAATGAGGATTGATGAATCAGGAATGAGGAATGATGAATCAGGAATCAGGAATGATGAATCAGCAATCAGGAATGATGAATCAGGAAAGAAGAATGATGAATCAGGAATCAGGAATCGTGAATCATGAATCAGGAATGATGAATCAGGAATCAGGAATGATGAATCAGGAAAGATGAATCAGGAATCAGGAATGATGAATCAGGAATCAGGAATGATGAATCAGGAATCAGGAATGATGAATCAGGAATGATGAATGATGAATCAGGAATGATGAATCAGGAATGATGAATCAGGAATCAGGAATCGGGAATGATGAATCAGGAATCAGGAATCAGCAATGATGAATCAGGAATGATGAATGACGAATCAGTAATGATGAATGATGAATCAGGAATGATGAATGATGAATCAGGAATGATGAATCAGGAATGATGAATCAGGAATCAGGAATCGGGAATGATGAATCAGGAATCAGGAATCAGCAATGATGAATCAGGAATGATGAATGACGAATCAGTAATGATGAATGATGAATCAGGAATGATGAATGATGAATCAGGAATCAGGAATGATGAATCAGGAATAAGGAATGATGAATCAGGAATGATGAATGATGAATCAGGAATGATGAATCAGGAATGATGAATCAGGAATCAGGAATCAGGAATGATGAATGATGAGTCAGGAATCAGGAATGATGAATCAGGAATGATGAATCAGGAATCTGGAATGATGAATCAGGAATCAGGAATGATGAATCAGGAATGATGAATGATGAATCAGGAATGATGAATGATGAATCAGGAATCAGGAATCAGGAATGATGAATGATGAGTCAGGAATCAGGAATGATGAATCAGGAATGATGAATCAGGAATCAGGAATGATGAATGATGAATCAGGAATCAGCAATGATGAATCAGGAATCAGGAATGATGAATCAGGAATCAGGAATCAGGAGTGATTAATCAGGAATAAGGAATGATGAATCAGGAATCAGGAATGATGTATCAGGAATCAGGAATGATCAATCAGGAATGAGGAATGATGAATCAGGAATCAGGATTGATGAATCAGGAATGAGGAATGATGAATCAGGAATCAGGAATGATGAATCAGGAATCAGGAATGATGAATCAGGAAAGAGGAATGATGAATCAGGAATCAGGAATCATGAATCATGAATCAGGAATGATGAATCAGGAATCAGGAATGATGAATCAGGAATCAGGAATGAGGAATGATGAATCAGGAATCATGAATGATGAATCGGGAATCAGGAATCAGAAATGATGAATCAGGAATGATGAATCAGGATTCAGGAATGATGAATCAGGAATCAGGAATGATGAATCAGGAATGATGAATGATGAATCAGGAATGATGAATGATGAATCAGGAATGATGAATGATGAATCAGGAATGATGAATGATGAATCAGGAATGATGAATCAGGAATAAGGAATGATGAATCAGGAATGATGAATGATGAATCAGGAATGATGAATCAGGAATCAGGAATCAGGAATGATGAATGATGAGTCAGGAATCAGGAATGATGAATCAGGAATCAGGAATCAGGAATGATGAATCAGGAATCAGGAATCAGGAATGGTGAATCAGGAATGATGAATGACGAATCAGGAATCAGGAATGATGAATCAGGAATGATGAATGATGAATCAGGAATGATGATCAGGAATGATGAATCAGGAATCAGGAATCAGGAATGATGAATCAGGAATCAGGAATGAGGAATGATGAATGATGAATCAGGAATGATGAATGACGAATCAGGAATCAGAAATGATGAATCAGGAATGATGAATAATGAATCAGGAATGATGAATGATGAATCAGGAATAAGGAATGATGAATCAGGAATAAGGAATGATGAATCAGGAATGATGAATGATGAATCAGGAATGATGAATCAGGAATGATGAATCAGGAATCAGGAATCAGGAATCAGCAATGATGAATCAGGAATCAGGAATGATGAATCAGGAATCAGGAATCAGGAGTGATTAATCAGGAATAAGGAATGATGAATCAGGAATCAGGAATGATGTATCAGGAATCAGGAATGATCAATCAGGAATGAGGAATGATGAATCAGGAATCAGGATTGATGAATCAGGAATGAGGAATGATGAATCAGGAATCAGGAATGATGAATCAGGAATCAGGAATGATGAATCAGGAAAGAGGAATGATGAATCAGGAATCAGGAATCATGAATCATGAATCAGGAATCATGAATCAGGAATCAGGAATGATGAATCAGGAATCAGGAATGAGGAATGATGAATCAGGAATCATGAATGATGAATCGGGAATCAGGAATCAGAAATGATGAATCAGGAATGATGAATCAGGATTCAGGAATGATGAATCAGGAATCAGGAATGATGAATCAGGAATGATGAATGATGAATCAGGAATGATGAATGATGAATCAGGAATGATGAATGATGAATCAGGAATGATGAATGATGAATCAGGAATGATGAATCAGGAATAAGGAATGATGAATCAGGAATGATGAATGATGAATCAGGAATGATGAATCAGGAATCAGGAATCAGGAATGATGAATGATGAGTCAGGAATCAGGAATGATGAATCAGGAATCAGGAATCAGGAATGATGAATCAGGAATCAGGAATCAGGAATGGTGAATCAGGAATGATGAATGACGAATCAGGAATCAGGAATGATGAATCAGGAATGATGAATGATGAATCAGGAATGATGATCAGGAATGATGAATCAGGAATCAGGAATCAGGAATGATGAATCAGGAATCAGGAATGAGGAATGATGAATGATGAATCAGGAATGATGAATGACGAATCAGGAATCAGAAATGATGAATCAGGAATGATGAATGATGAATCAGGAATGATGAATGATGAATCAGGAATAAGGAATGATGAATCAGGAATGATGAATGATGAGTCAGGAATCAGCAATGATGAATCAGGAATGAGGAATGATGAATCAGGAATCAGGAATGATGAATCAGGAATCAGGAATGATGAATCAGGAAAGAGGAATGATGAATCAGGAATCAGGAATCGTGAATCATGAATCAGGAATGATGAATCAGGAATCAGGAATGATGAATCAGGAATCAGGAATGATGAATCAGGAATCAGGAATGATGAATCAGGAATCAGTAATGATGAATCAGGAATCAGGAATGATGAATCAGGAATGATGAATGATGAATCAGGAATGATGAATCAGGAATGATGAATCAGGAATCAGGAATCAGGAATGATGAATCAGGAATCAGGAATCAGGAATGATGAATCAGGAATGATGAATGACGAATCAGGAATGATGAATGATGAATCAGGAATGATGAATGATGAATCAGGAATCAGGAATGATGAATCAGGAATAAGGAATGATGAATCAGGAATGATGAATGATGAATCAGGAATGATGAATCAGGAATCAGGAATCAGGAATGATGAATGATGAGTCAGGAATCAGGAATGATGAATCAGGAATGATGAATCAGGAATCTGGAATGATGAATCAGGAATCAGGAATGATGAATCAGGAATGATGAATGATGAATCAAGAATGATGAATGATGAATCAGGAATCAGGAATCAGGAATGATGAATGATGAGTCAGGAATCAGGAATGATGAATCAGGAATCAGGAATCAGGAATGATGAATCAGGAATCAGGAATGATGAATCATGAATCAAGAATGATGAGTCAGGAATCAGGAATGATGAATCAGGAATGATGAATCAGGAATCAGGAATGATGAATGATGAATCAGGAATCAGCAATGATGAATCAGGAATCAGGAATGATGAATCAGGAATAAGGAATGATGAATCAGGAATGATGAATGATGAATCAGGAATCAGGAATCAGGAATCAGGAATGATGAATCAGGAATCAGGAATGATGAATCATGAATCAGGAATGATGAGTCAGGAATCAGGAATGATGAATCAGGAATGATGAATCAGGAATCAGGAATGATGAATGATGAATCAGGAATCAGCAATGATGAATCAGGAATCAGGAATGATGAATCAGGAATAAGGAATGATGAATCAGGAATGATGAATGATGAATCAGGAATCAGGAATGATGAATCAGGAATGATGAATCATGAATCATGAATCAGGAATGATGAGTCAGGAATCAGGAATGATGAATCAGGAATGATGAATCAGGAATCAGGAATGATGAATGATGAATCAGGAATCAGCAATGATGAATCAGGAATCAGGAATGATGAATCAGGAATCAGGAATCAGGAGTGATTAATCAGGAATAAGGAATGATGAATCAGGAATCAGGAATGATGTATCAGGAATCAGGAATGATGAATCAGGAATGATGAATCAGGAATCAGGAATCAGGAATGATGAATCAGGAATCAGGAATGATGAATCAGGAATGATGAATGATGAATCAAGAATCAGGAATGATGAATCAGGAATAAGGAATGATGAATCAGGAATGATGAATGATGAATCAGGAATCAGGAATGATGAATCAGGAATGATGAATCATGAATCATGAATCAGGAATGATGAGTCAGGAATCAGGAATGATGAATGATCAATCAGGAATGAGGAATGATGAATCAGGAATGAGGATTGATGAATCAGGAATGAGGAATGATGAATCAGGAATCAGGAATGATGAATCAGGAATCAGGAATGATGAATCAGGAAAGAGGAATGATGAATCAGGAATCAGGAATCGTGAATCATGAATCAGGAATGATGAATCAGGAATCAGGAATGATGAATCAGGAATCAGGAATGATGAATCAGGAATCAGGAATGAGGAATGATGAATCAGGAATCATGAATGATGAATCGGGAATCAGGAATCAGAAATGATGAATCAGGAATGATGAATCAGGATTCAGGAATGATGAATCAGGAATCAGGAATGATGAATCAGGAATGATGAATGATGAATCAGGAATGATGAATGATGAATCAGGAATGATGAATGATGAATCAGGAATGATGAATGATGAATCAGGAATGATGAATCAGGAATAAGGAATGATGAATCAGGAATGATGAATGATGAATCAGGAATGATGAATCAGGAATCAGGAATTAGGAATGATGAATGATGAGTCAGGAATCAGGAATGATGAATCAGGAATCAGGAATCAGGAATGATGAATCAGGAATCAGGAATCAGGAATGATGAATCAGGAATGATGAATGACGAATCAGGAATCAGGAATGATGAATGATGAATCAGGAATGATGAATCAGGAATGATGAATCAGGAATCAGGAATCAGGAATGATGAATCAGGAATCAGGAATGAGGAATGATGAATGATGAATCATGAATCAGGAATGATGAATGATGAATCAGGAATCAGAAATGATGAATCAGGAATGATGAATGATGAATCAGGAATGATGAATGATGAATCAGGAATGATGAATCAGGAATAATGAATCAGGAATGATGAATGATGAATCAGGAATGATGAATCAGGAATGATGAATCAGGAATCAGGAATGATGAATCAGGAATGATGAATGATGAATCAGGAATGATGAATCAGGAATGATGAATCAGGAATCAGGAATCAGGAATGATGAATGATGAATCAGGAATGATGAATCAGGAATGATGAATCAGGAATCAGGAATCGGGAATGATGAATCAGGAATCAGGAATCAGCAATGATGAATCAGGAATGATGAATGACGAATCAGGAATGATGAATGATGAATCAGGAATGATGAATGATGAATCAGGAATCAGGAATGATGAATCAGGAATAAGGAATGATGAATCAGGAATGATGAATGATGAATCAGGAATGATGAATCAGGAATCAGGAATCAGGAATGATGAATGATGAGTCAGGAATCAGGAATGATGAATCAGGAATGATGAATCAGGAATCTGGAATGATGAATCAGGAATCAGGAATGATGAATCAGGAATGATGAATGATGAATCAGGAATGATGAATGATGAATCAGGAATCAGGAATCAGGAATGATGAATGATGAGTCAGGAATCAGGAATGATGAATCAGGAATGATGAATCAGGAATCAGGAATGATGAATGATGAATCAGGAATCAGCAATGATGAATCAGGAATCAGGAATGATGAATCAGGAATCAGGAATCAGGAGTGATTAATCAGGAATAAGGAATGATGAATCAGGAATCAGGAATGATGTATCAGGAATCAGGAATGATCAATCAGGAATGAGGAATGATGAATCAGGAATCAGGATTGATGAATCAGGAATGAGGAATGATGAATCAGGAGTCAGGAATGATGAATCAGGAATCAGGAATGATGAATCAGGAAAGAGGAATGATGAATCAGGAATCAGGAATCATGAATCATGAATCAGGAAAGATGAATCAGGAATCAGGAATGATGAATCAGGAATCAGGAATGAGGAATGATGAATCAGGAATCATGAATGATGAATCGGGAATCAGGAATCAGAAATGATGAATCAGGAATGATGAATCAGGATTCAGGAATGATGAATCAGGAATCAGGAATGATGAATCAGAATGATGAATGATGAATCAGGAATGATGAATGATGAATCAGGAATGATGAATGATGAATCAGGAATGATGAATGATGAATCAGGAATGATGAATCAGGAATAAGGAATGATGAATCAGGAATGATGAATGATGAATCAGGAATGATGAATCAGGAATCAGGAATCAGGAATGATGAATGATGAGTCAGGAATCAGGAATGATGAATCAGGAATCAGGAATCAGGAATGATGAATCAGGAATCAGGAATCAGGAATGATGAATCAGGAATGATGAATGACGAATCAGGAATCAGGAATGATGAATCAGGAATGATGAATGATGAATCAGGAATGATGATCAGGAATGATGAATCAGGAATCAGGAATCAGGAATGATGAATCAGGAATCAGGAATGAGGAATGATGAATGATGAATCAGGAATGATGAATGACGAATCAGGAATCAGAAATGATGAATCAGGAATGATGAATGATGAATCAGGAATGATGAATGATGAATCAGGAATAAGGAATGATGAATCAGGAATGATGAATGATGAGTCAGGAATCAGCAATGATGAATCAGGAATCAGGAATGATGAATCAGGAATCAGGAATCAGGAGTGATTAATCAGGAATCAGGAATGATGAATCAGGAATCAGGAATGATGAATCAGGAATGAGGAATGATCAATCAGGAATGAGGAATGATCAATCAGGAATGAGGAATGATGAATCAGGAATGAGGGATTGATGAATCAGGAATGAGGAATGATGAATCAGGAATCAGGAATGATGAATCAGGAATCAGGAATGATGAATCAGGAAAGAGGAATGATGAATCAGGAATCAGGAATCGTGAATCATGAATCAGGAATGATGAATCAGGAATCAGGAATGATGAATCAGGAATCAGGAATGATGAATCAGGAATAAGGAATGATGAATCAGGAATGATGAATGATGAATCAGGAATGATGAATCAGAATCAGGAATCAGGAATGATGAATGATGAGTCAGGAATCAGGAATGATGAATCAGGAATGATGAATCAGGAATCTGGAATGATGAATCAGGAATCAGGAATGAGGAATGATGAATCAGGAATCATGAATGATGAATCGGAATCAGGAATCAGAAATGATGAATCAGGGAATGATGAATGATGAATCAGGAATGATGAATCAGGAATCAGGAATCAGGAATGATGAATGATGAGTCAGGAATCAGGAATGATGAATCAGGAATGATGAATCAGGAATCTGGAATGATGAATCAGGAATCAGGAATGATGAATCAGGAATGATGAATGATGAATCAGGAATGATGAATGATGAATCAGGAATCAGGAATGATGAATGATGAGTCAGGAATCAGGAATGATGAATCAGGAATGATGAATCAGGAATCAGGAATGATGAATGATGAATCAGGAATCAGCAATGATGAATCAGGAATCAGGAATGATGAATCAGGAATCAGGAATCGGGAGTGATTAATCAGGAATAAGGAATGATGAATCAGGAATCAGGAATGATGGTATCAGGAATGAGGAATGATCAATCAGGAATGAGGAATGATGAATCAGGAATGAGGATTGATGAATCAGGAATGAGGAATGATGAATCAGGAATCAGGAATGATGAATCAGGAATCAGGAATGATGAATCAGGAAAGAGGAATTATGAATCAGGAATCAGGAATCGTGAATCATGAATCAGGAATGATGAATCAGGAATCAGGAATGATGAATCAGGAATCAGGAATGAGGAATGATGAATCAGGAATCATGAATGATGAATCGGGAATCAGGAATCAGAAATGATGAATCAGGAATGATGAATCAGGATTCAGGAATGATGAATCAGGAATCAGGAATGATGAATCAGGAATGATGAATGATGAATCAGGAATGATGAATGATGAATCAGGAATGATGAATCAGGAATAAGGAATGATGAATCAGGAATGATGAATGATGAATCAGGAATGATGAATCAGGAATCAGGAATCAGGGAATGATGAATGATGAGTCAGGAATCAAGGAAAGATGAATCAGGAATCAGGAATCAGGAATGATGAATCAGGAATGATGAATGATGAATCAGTATTCAGGAATGATGAATCAGGAATAAGGAATGATGAATCAGGAATGATGAATGATGAGTCAGGAATCAGGAATCAGGAATGATGAATCAGGAATAAGGAATGATGATTCAGGAATGATGAATGATGAATCAGGAATCAGGAATCACGAATGATGAATCAGGAATGATGAATGATGAGCCAGGAATCAGCAATGATGAATCAGGAATCAGCAATGATGAATCAGGAATGAGGAATGATCAATCAGGAATGAGGAATGATCAATCAGGAATGAGGAATGATGAATCAGGAATGAGGATTGATGAATCAGGAATCAGCAATGATGAATCAGGAATCAGGAATGACGAATCAGGAATCAGGAATGATGAATCAGGAATGATGAATCAGGAATCAGGAATGATGAATGATGAATCAGGAATCAGCAATGATGAATCAGGAATCAGGAATGATGAATCAGGAATCAGGAATCAGGAGTGATTAATCAGGAATAAGGAATGATGAATCAGGAATCAGGAATGATGTATCAGGAATGAGGAATGATCAATCAGGAATGAGGAATGATGAATCAGGAATGAGGATTGATGAATCAGGAATGAGGAATCATGAATCAGGAATCAGGAATGATGAATCAGGAATCAGGAATGATGAATCAGGAAAGCGGAATGATGAATCAGGAATCAGGAATCGTGAATCATGAATCAGGAATGATGAATCAGGAATCAGGAATGATGAATCAGGAATCAGGAATGAGGAATGATGAATCAGGAATCATGAATGATGAATCGGGAATCAGGAATCAGAAATGATGAATCAGGAATGATGAATGATGAATCAGGAATGATGAATCAGGAATCAGGAATCAGGAATGATGAATGATGAGTCAGGAATCAGGAATGATGAATCAGGAATGATGAATCAGGAATCTGGAATGATGAATCAGGAATCAGGAATGATGAATCAGGAATGATGAATGATGAATCAGGAATGATGAATGATGAATCAGGAATCAGGAATGATGAATGATGAGTCAGGAATCAGGAATGATGAATCAGGAATGATGAATCAGGAATCAGGAATGATGAATGATGAATCAGGAATCAGCAATGATGAATCAGGAATCAGGAATGATGAATCAGGAATCAGGAATCAGGAGTGATTAATCAGGAATAAGGAATGATGAATCAGGAATCAGGAATGATGTATCAGGAATGAGGAATGATCAATCAGGAATGAGGAATGATGAATCAGGAATGAGGATTGATGAATCAGGAATGAGGAATGATGAATCAGGAATCAGGAATGATGAATCAGGAATCAGGAATGATGAATCAGGAAAGAGGAATTATGAATCAGGAATCAGGAATCGTGAATCATGAATCAGGAATGATGAATCAGGAATCAGGAATGATGAATCAGGAATCAGGAATGAGGAATGATGAATCAGGAATCATGAATGATGAATCGGGAATCAGGAATCAGAAATGATGAATCAGGAATGATGAATCAGGATTCAGGAATGATGAATCAGGAATCAGGAATGATGAATCAGGAATGATGAGTGATGAATCAGGAATGATGAATGATGAATCAGGAATGATGAATGATGAATCAGGAATGATGAATGATGAATCAGGAATGATGAATCAGGAATAAGGAATGATGAATCAGGAATGATGAATGATGAATCAGGAATGATGAATCAGGAATCAGGAATCAGGAATGATGAATGATGAGTCAGGAATCAAGGAATGATGAATCAGGAATCAGGAATCAGGAATGATGAATCAGGAATGATGAATGATGAATCAGTATTCAGGAATGATGAATCAGGAATAAGGAATGATGAATCAGGAATGATGAATGATGAGTCAGGAATCAGGAATGATGAATCAGGAATGATGAATGATGAATCAGGAATCAGGAATGATGAATCAGGAATAAGGAATGATGAATCAGGAATGATGAATGATGAATCAGGAATCAGGAATGATGAATCAGGAATCAGGAATGATGAATCAGGAATGATGAATGATGAGCAGGAATCAGCAATGATGAATCAGGAATCAGCAATGATGAATCAGGAATGAGGAATGATCAATCAGGAATGAGGAATGATCAATCAGGAATGAGGAATGATGAATCAGGAATGAGGATTGATGAATCAGGAATGAGGAATGATGAATCAGGGAATCAGGAATGATGAATCAGGAATCAGGAATGATGAATCAGGAAAGAAGAATGATGAATCAGGAATCAGGAATCGTGAATCATGAATCAGGAATGATGAATCAGGAATCAGGAATGATGAATCAGGAATGAGGAAAGATGAATCAGGAATCAGGAATGATGAATCAGGAATCAGGAATGATGAATCAGGAATCAGGAATGATGAATCAGGAATGATGAATGATGAATCAGGAATGATGAATCAGGAATGATGAATCAGGAATCAGGAATCAGGAATGATGAATCAGGAATCAGGAATCAGCAATGATGAATCAGGAATGATGAATGACGAATCAGGAATGATGAATGATGAATCAGGAATGATGAATGATGAATCAGGAATCAGGAATGATGAATCAGGAATAAGGAATGATGAATCAGGAATGATGAATGATGAATCAGGAATGATGAATCAGGAATCAGGAATCAGGAATGATGAATGATGAGTCAGGAATCAGGAATGATGAATCAGGAATGATGAATCAGGAATCTGGAATGATGAATCAGGAATCAGGAATGATGAATCAGGAATGATGAATGATGAATCAGGAATGATGAATGATGAATCAGGAATCAGGAATCAGGAATGATGAATGATGAGTCAGGAATCAGGAATGATGAATCAGGAATGATGAATCAGGAATCAGGAATGATGAATGATGAATCAGGAATCAGCAATGATGAATCAGGAATCAGGAATGATGAATCAGGAATCAGGAATCAGGAGTGATTAATCAGGAATAAGGAATGATGAATCAGGAATCAGGAATGATGTATCAGGAATGAGGAATGATCAATCAGGAATGAGGAATGATGAATCAGGAATCAGGATTGATGAATCAGGAATGAGGAATGATGAATCAGGAATCAGGAATGATGAATCAGGAATCAGGAATGATGAATCAAGAATCAGGAATGATGAGTCAGGAATGAGGTTCCTGATCGCGAGCTAATATTAAAAACGTTCAATGTGCCGTAAAATTCTCAAACGGAGATATTTCATCTTTCCAGCGAATTCATAGATTCCTGACCGCGAGCTAATATTAAAAACGTTCAATGTGCCGTAAAATTCTCAAACGGAGAGATTTCATCTTTCCAGCGAATTCATAGATTCCTGACCGCGAGCTAATATTAAAAACGTTCAATGTGCCGTAAAATTCTCAAACGGAGAGATTTCATCTTTCCAGCGAATTCATAGATTCCTGACCGCGAGCTAATATTAAAAACGTTCAATGTGCCGTAAAATTCTCAAACGGAGAGATTTCATCTTTCCAGCGAATTCATAGATTCCTGACCGCGAGCTAATATTAAAAACGTTC
>JAOWCC010001151.1:0-64148 GCA_030867875.1 Actinernus sp. WN-2022 | reverse complement strand
AACTGGCTTTTAAAGCTTAAAGGCACACAAGATCTACGCTGTTTCCACAAAAGGAGCCCTAGAACCTAAAACCCCCTTTTGTGAAAACATGCTAGATCTTGTGTGCCTTTAGCTTTAAAAGCCAGTAACTCGTGTTTTTGCCGTTTTCTTGAAACGGCAAATGACAGTTGAAGACTTTAATGGCCTTTCTATCCCATAATTTACTTGTGTGAGATCTATCCCATAATTTCTTTATTTGAGACCTAGAGGTTATGCTTAGGTTAGAAAAAGGCCATTTTCTGGTATTGTTACTCAAAATACAGGAAACTTCCATCCATTAAACGCAATCTACATGAAGAGAACGTTGTATTGCCGTATAGTGCATCGAAATCCATTGAAAGCTCGAGAAATGGCGCCACTTTGAAGATATTAGGGTACACAAGTAACTTTGAGAGATTAAGGTTAGGTTACAAAAAAACACATTTTCGGATTTTCTACTCCAAATAGGGCAAAACTGGCACGCCAGTCTGAAAGTACAGGAAGAGGCCGTTGTATTGCCGTATAGTGCATCGAAATCCATTAAAAGGTCGAGAAATGGCGCCACTTTGAAATTTAGGTTACACAAGTAAATTAATGCGTACTTGTTGGCTTTAAAAGCCAGTAACTCACTTTTCAACGTTTTGATCCCAAAAATGCACCTTTTTTCTCAGACCTAGTGGAAAATGTACATCTTTCACTAAGCAAATCGTTGCGCCATACGTCAGGCAAAGTTGGTTTTTCGCGAAATTTTTTGAACTACTCCTCCCCACCCCACACCACCCTCATAAAATACCTACAGATCAATTATTGGAAAGAAAGGCCAGAAAAGTCGTAAACTGTCATTTGCCCTTTCAAGAAAGCGGCAAAAACACGAGTAACTGGCTTTTAAAGCTTAAAGGCACACAAGATCTACGCTGTTTCCACAAAAGGAGCCCTAGAACCTAAAACCCCCTTTTGTGAAAACATGCTAGATCTTGTGTGCCTTTAGCTTTAAAAGCCAGTAACTCGTGTTTTTGCCGTTTTCTTGAAACGGCAAATGACAGTTGAAGACTTTAATGGCCTTTCTATCCCATAATTTACTTGTGTGAGATCTATCCCATAATTTCTTTATTTGAGACCTAGAGGTTATGCTTAGGTTAGAAAAAGGCCATTTTCTGGTATTGTTACTCAAAATACAGGAAACTTCCATCCATTAAACGCAATCTACATGAAGAGAACGTTGTATTGCCGTATAGTGCATCGAAATCCATTGAAAGCTCGAGAAATGGCGCCACTTTGAAGATATTAGGGTACACAAGTAACTTTGAGAGATTAAGGTTAGGTTACAAAAAAACACATTTTCGGATTTTCTACTCCAAATAGGGCAAAACTGGCACGCCAGTCTGAAAGTACAGGAAGAGGCCGTTGTATTGCCGTATAGTGCATCGAAATCCATTAAAAGGTCGAGAAATGGCGCCACTTTGAAATTTAGGTTACACAAGTAAATTAATGCGTACTTGTTGGCTTTAAAAGCCAGTAACTCACTTTTCAACGTTTTGATCCCAAAAATGCACCTTTTTTCTCAGACCTAGTGGAAAATGTACATCTTTCACTAAGCAAATCGTTGCGCCATACGTCAGGCAAAGTTGGTTTTTCGCGAAATTTTTTGAACTACTCCTCCCCACCCCACACCACCCTCATAAAATACCTACAGATCAATTATTGGAAAGAAAGGCCAGAAAAGTCGTAAACTGTCATTTGCCCTTTCAAGAAAGCGGCAAAAACACGAGTAACTGGCTTTTAAAGCTTAAAGGCACACAAGATCTACGCTGTTTCCACAAAAGGAGCCCTAGAACCTAAAACCCCCTTTTGTGAAAACATGCTAGATCTTGTGTGCCTTTAGCTTTAAAAGCCAGTAACTCGTGTTTTTGCCGTTTTCTTGAAACGGCAAATGACAGTTGAAGACTTTAATGGCCTTTCTATCCCATAATTTACTTGTGTGAGATCTATCCCATAATTTCTTTATTTGAGACCTAGAGGTTATGCTTAGGTTAGAAAAAGGCCATTTTCTGGTATTGTTACTCAAAATACAGGAAACTTCCATCCATTAAACGCAATCTACATGAAGAGAACGTTGTATTGCCGTATAGTGCATCGAAATCCATTGAAAGCTCGAGAAATGGCGCCACTTTGAAGATATTAGGGTACACAAGTAACTTTGAGAGATTAAGGTTAGGTTACAAAAAAACACATTTTCGGATTTTCTACTCCAAATAGGGCAAAACTGGCACGCCAGTCTGAAAGTACAGGAAGAGGCCGTTGTATTGCCGTATAGTGCATCGAAATCCATTAAAAGGTCGAGAAATGGCGCCACTTTGAAATTTAGGTTACACAAGTAAATTAATGCGTACTTGTTGGCTTTAAAAGCCAGTAACTCACTTTTCAACGTTTTGATCCCAAAAATGCACCTTTTTTCTCAGACCTAGTGGAAAATGTACATCTTTCACTAAGCAAATCGTTGCGCCATACGTCAGTGCAAAGTTGGTTTTTCGCGAAATTTTTTGAACTACTCCTCCCCACCCCACACCACCCTCATAAAATACCTACAGATCAATTATTGGAAAGAAAGGCCAGAAAAGTCGTAAACTGTCATTTGCCCTTTCAAGAAAGCGGCAAAAACACGAGTAACTGGCTTTTAAAGCTTAAAGGCACACAAGATCTACGCTGTTTCCACAAAAGGAGCCCTAGAACCTAAAACCCCCTTTTGTGAAAACATGCTAGATCTTGTGTGCCTTTAGCTTTAAAAGCCAGTAACTCGTGTTTTTGCCGTTTTCTTGAAACGGCAAATGACAGTTGAAGACTTTAATGGCCTTTCTATCCCATAATTTACTTGTGTGAGATCTATCCCATAATTTCTTTATTTGAGACCTAGAGGTTATGCTTAGGTTAGAAAAAGGCCATTTTCTGGTATTGTTACTCAAAATACAGGAAACTTCCATCCATTAAACGCAATCTACATGAAGAGAACGTTGTATTGCCGTATAGTGCATCGAAATCCATTGAAAGCTCGAGAAATGGCGCCACTTTGAAGATATTAGGGTACACAAGTAACTTTGAGAGATTAAGGTTAGGTTACAAAAAAACACATTTTCGGATTTTCTACTCCAAATAGGGCAAAACTGGCACGCCAGTCTGAAAGTACAGGAAGAGGCCGTTGTATTGCCGTATAGTGCATCGAAATCCATTAAAAGGTCGAGAAATGGCGCCACTTTGAAATTTAGGTTACACAAGTAAATTAATGCGTACTTGTTGGCTTTAAAAGCCAGTAACTCACTTTTCAACGTTTTGATCCCAAAAATGCACCTTTTTTCTCAGACCTAGTGGAAAATGTACATCTTTCACTAAGCAAATCGTTGCGCCATACGTCAGGCAAAGTTGGTTTTTCGCGAAATTTTTTGAACTACTCCTCCCCACCCCACACCACCCTCATAAAATACCTACAGATCAATTATTGGAAAGAAAGGCCAGAAAAGTCGTAAACTGTCATTTGCCCTTTCAAGAAAGCGGCAAAAACACGAGTAACTGGCTTTTAAAGCTTAAAGGCACACAAGATCTACGCTGTTTCCACAAAAGGAGCCCTAGAACCTAAAACCCCCTTTTGTGAAAACATGCTAGATCTTGTGTGCCTTTAGCTTTAAAAGCCAGTAACTCGTGTTTTTGCCGTTTTCTTGAAACGGCAAATGACAGTTGAAGACTTTAATGGCCTTTCTATCCCATAATTTACTTGTGTGAGATCTATCCCATAATTTCTTTATTTGAGACCTAGAGGTTATGCTTAGGTTAGAAAAAGGCCATTTTCTGGTATTGTTACTCAAAATACAGGAAACTTCCATCCATTAAACGCAATCTACATGAAGAGAACGTTGTATTGCCGTATAGTGCATCGAAATCCATTGAAAGCTCGAGAAATGGCGCCACTTTGAAGATATTAGGGTACACAAGTAACTTTGAGAGATTAAGGTTAGGTTACAAAAAAACACATTTTCGGATTTTCTACTCCAAATAGGGCAAAACTGGCACGCCAGTCTGAAAGTACAGGAAGAGGCCGTTGTATTGCCGTATAGTGCATCGAAATCCATTAAAAGGTCGAGAAATGGCGCCACTTTGAAATTTAGGTTACACAAGTAAATTAATGCGTACTTGTTGGCTTTAAAAGCCAGTAACTCACTTTTCAACGTTTTGATCCCAAAAATGCACCTTTTTTCTCAGACCTAGTGGAAAATGTACATCTTTCACTAAGCAAATCGTTGCGCCATACGTCAGGCAAAGTTGGTTTTTCGCGAAATTTTTTGAACTACTCCTCCCCACCCCACACCACCCTCATAAAATACCTACAGATCAATTATTGGAAAGAAAGGCCAGAAAAGTCGTAAACTGTCATTTGCCCTTTCAAGAAAGCGGCAAAAACACGAGTAACTGGCTTTTAAAGCTTAAAGGCACACAAGATCTACGCTGTTTCCACAAAAGGAGCCCTAGAACCTAAAACCCCCTTTTGTGAAAACATGCTAGATCTTGTGTGCCTTTAGCTTTAAAAGCCAGTAACTCGTGTTTTTGCCGTTTTCTTGAAACGGCAAATGACAGTTGAAGACTTTAATGGCCTTTCTATCCCATAATTTACTTGTGTGAGATCTATCCCATAATTTCTTTATTTGAGACCTAGAGGTTATGCTTAGGTTAGAAAAAGGCCATTTTCTGGTATTGTTACTCAAAATACAGGAAACTTCCATCCATTAAACGCAATCTACATGAAGAGAACGTTGTATTGCCGTATAGTGCATCGAAATCCATTGAAAGCTCGAGAAATGGCGCCACTTTGAAGATATTAGGGTACACAAGTAACTTTGAGAGATTAAGGTTAGGTTACAAAAAAACACATTTTCGGATTTTCTACTCCAAATAGGGCAAAACTGGCACGCCAGTCTGAAAGTACAGGAAGAGGCCGTTGTATTGCCGTATAGTGCATCGAAATCCATTAAAAGGTCGAGAAATGGCGCCACTTTGAAATTTAGGTTACACAAGTAAATTAATGCGTACTTGTTGGCTTTAAAAGCCAGTAACTCACTTTTCAACGTTTTGATCCCAAAAATGCACCTTTTTTCTCAGACCTAGTGGAAAATGTACATCTTTCACTAAGCAAATCGTTGCGCCATACGTCAGGCAAAGTTGGTTTTTCGCGAAATTTTTTGAACTACTCCTCCCCACCCCACACCACCCTCATAAAATACCTACAGATCAATTATTGGAAAGAAAGGCCAGAAAAGTCGTAAACTGTCATTTGCCCTTTCAAGAAAGCGGCAAAAACACGAGTAACTGGCTTTTAAAGCTTAAAGGCACACAAGATCTACGCTGTTTCCACAAAAGGAGCCCTAGAACCTAAAACCCCCTTTTGTGAAAACATGCTAGATCTTGTGTGCCTTTAGCTTTAAAAGCCAGTAACTCGTGTTTTTGCCGTTTTCTTGAAACGGCAAATGACAGTTGAAGACTTTAATGGCCTTTCTATCCCATAATTTACTTGTGTGAGATCTATCCCATAATTTCTTTATTTGAGACCTAGAGGTTATGCTTAGGTTAGAAAAAGGCCATTTTCTGGTATTGTTACTCAAAATACAGGAAACTTCCATCCATTAAACGCAATCTACATGAAGAGAACGTTGTATTGCCGTATAGTGCATCGAAATCCATTGAAAGCTCGAGAAATGGCGCCACTTTGAAGATATTAGGGTACACAAGTAACTTTGAGAGATTAAGGTTAGGTTACAAAAAAACACATTTTCGGATTTTCTACTCCAAATAGGGCAAAACTGGCACGCCAGTCTGAAAGTACAGGAAGAGGCCGTTGTATTGCCGTATAGTGCATCGAAATCCATTAAAAGGTCGAGAAATGGCGCCACTTTGAAATTTAGGTTACACAAGTAAATTAATGCGTACTTGTTGGCTTTAAAAGCCAGTAACTCACTTTTCAACGTTTTGATCCCAAAAATGCACCTTTTTTCTCAGACCTAGTGGAAAATGTACATCTTTCACTAAGCAAATCGTTGCGCCATACGTCAGGCAAAGTTGGTTTTTCGCGAAATTTTTTGAACTACTCCTCCCCACCCCACACCACCCTCATAAAATACCTACAGATCAATTATTGGAAAGAAAGGCCAGAAAAGTCGTAAACTGTCATTTGCCCTTTCAAGAAAGCGGCAAAAACACGAGTAACTGGCTTTTAAAGCTTAAAGGCACACAAGATCTACGCTGTTTCCACAAAAGGAGCCCTAGAACCTAAAACCCCCTTTTGTGAAAACATGCTAGATCTTGTGTGCCTTTAGCTTTAAAAGCCAGTAACTCGTGTTTTTGCCGTTTTCTTGAAACGGCAAATGACAGTTGAAGACTTTAATGGCCTTTCTATCCCATAATTTACTTGTGTGAGATCTATCCCATAATTTCTTTATTTGAGACCTAGAGGTTATGCTTAGGTTAGAAAAAGGCCATTTTCTGGTATTGTTACTCAAAATACAGGAAACTTCCATCCATTAAACGCAATCTACATGAAGAGAACGTTGTATTGCCGTATAGTGCATCGAAATCCATTGAAAGCTCGAGAAATGGCGCCACTTTGAAGATATTAGGGTACACAAGTAACTTTGAGAGATTAAGGTTAGGTTACAAAAAAACACATTTTCGGATTTTCTACTCCAAATAGGGCAAAACTGGCACGCCAGTCTGAAAGTACAGGAAGAGGCCGTTGTATTGCCGTATAGTGCATCGAAATCCATTAAAAGGTCGAGAAATGGCGCCACTTTGAAATTTAGGTTACACAAGTAAATTAATGCGTACTTGTTGGCTTTAAAAGCCAGTAACTCACTTTTCAACGTTTTGATCCCAAAAATGCACCTTTTTTCTCAGACCTAGTGGAAAATGTACATCTTTCACTAAGCAAATCGTTGCGCCATACGTCAGGCAAAGTTGGTTTTTCGCGAAATTTTTTGAACTACTCCTCCCCACCCCACACCACCCTCATAAAATACCTACAGATCAATTATTGGAAAGAAAGGCCAGAAAAGTCGTAAACTGTCATTTGCCCTTTCAAGAAAGCGGCAAAAACACGAGTAACTGGCTTTTAAAGCTTAAAGGCACACAAGATCTACGCTGTTTCCACAAAAGGAGCCCTAGAACCTAAAACCCCCTTTTGTGAAAACATGCTAGATCTTGTGTGCCTTTAGCTTTAAAAGCCAGTAACTCGTGTTTTTGCCGTTTTCTTGAAACGGCAAATGACAGTTGAAGACTTTAATGGCCTTTCTATCCCATAATTTACTTGTGTGAGATCTATCCCATAATTTCTTTATTTGAGACCTAGAGGTTATGCTTAGGTTAGAAAAAGGCCATTTTCTGGTATTGTTACTCAAAATACAGGAAACTTCCATCCATTAAACGCAATCTACATGAAGAGAACGTTGTATTGCCGTATAGTGCATCGAAATCCATTGAAAGCTCGAGAAATGGCGCCACTTTGAAGATATTAGGGTACACAAGTAACTTTGAGAGATTAAGGTTAGGTTACAAAAAAACACATTTTCGGATTTTCTACTCCAAATAGGGCAAAACTGGCACGCCAGTCTGAAAGTACAGGAAGAGGCCGTTGTATTGCCGTATAGTGCATCGAAATCCATTAAAAGGTCGAGAAATGGCGCCACTTTGAAATTTAGGTTACACAAGTAAATTAATGCGTACTTGTTGGCTTTAAAAGCCAGTAACTCACTTTTCAACGTTTTGATCCCAAAAATGCACCTTTTTTCTCAGACCTAGTGGAAAATGTACATCTTTCACTAAGCAAATCGTTGCGCCATACGTCAGGCAAAGTTGGTTTTTCGCGAAATTTTTTGAACTACTCCTCCCCACCCCACACCACCCTCATAAAATACCTACAGATCAATTATTGGAAAGAAAGGCCAGAAAAGTCGTAAACTGTCATTTGCCCTTTCAAGAAAGCGGCAAAAACACGAGTAACTGGCTTTTAAAGCTTAAAGGCACACAAGATCTACGCTGTTTCCACAAAAGGAGCCCTAGAACCTAAAACCCCCTTTTGTGAAAACATGCTAGATCTTGTGTGCCTTTAGCTTTAAAAGCCAGTAACTCGTGTTTTTGCCGTTTTCTTGAAACGGCAAATGACAGTTGAAGACTTTAATGGCCTTTCTATCCCATAATTTACTTGTGTGAGATCTATCCCATAATTTCTTTATTTGAGACCTAGAGGTTATGCTTAGGTTAGAAAAAGGCCATTTTCTGGTATTGTTACTCAAAATACAGGAAACTTCCATCCATTAAACGCAATCTACATGAAGAGAACGTTGTATTGCCGTATAGTGCATCGAAATCCATTGAAAGCTCGAGAAATGGCGCCACTTTGAAGATATTAGGGTACACAAGTAACTTTGAGAGATTAAGGTTAGGTTACAAAAAAACACATTTTCGGATTTTCTACTCCAAATAGGGCAAAACTGGCACGCCAGTCTGAAAGTACAGGAAGAGGCCGTTGTATTGCCGTATAGTGCATCGAAATCCATTAAAAGGTCGAGAAATGGCGCCACTTTGAAATTTAGGTTACACAAGTAAATTAATGCGTACTTGTTGGCTTTAAAAGCCAGTAACTCACTTTTCAACGTTTTGATCCCAAAAATGCACCTTTTTTCTCAGACCTAGTGGAAAATGTACATCTTTCACTAAGCAAATCGTTGCGCCATACGTCAGGCAAAGTTGGTTTTTCGCGAAATTTTTTGAACTACTCCTCCCCACCCCACACCACCCTCATAAAATACCTACAGATCAATTATTGGAAAGAAAGGCCAGAAAAGTCGTAAACTGTCATTTGCCCTTTCAAGAAAGCGGCAAAAACACGAGTAACTGGCTTTTAAAGCTTAAAGGCACACAAGATCTACGCTGTTTCCACAAAAGGAGCCCTAGAACCTAAAACCCCCTTTTGTGAAAACATGCTAGATCTTGTGTGCCTTTAGCTTTAAAAGCCAGTAACTCGTGTTTTTGCCGTTTTCTTGAAACGGCAAATGACAGTTGAAGACTTTAATGGCCTTTCTATCCCATAATTTACTTGTGTGAGATCTATCCCATAATTTCTTTATTTGAGACCTAGAGGTTATGCTTAGGTTAGAAAAAGGCCATTTTCTGGTATTGTTACTCAAAATACAGGAAACTTCCATCCATTAAACGCAATCTACATGAAGAGAACGTTGTATTGCCGTATAGTGCATCGAAATCCATTGAAAGCTCGAGAAATGGCGCCACTTTGAAGATATTAGGGTACACAAGTAACTTTGAGAGATTAAGGTTAGGTTACAAAAAAACACATTTTCGGATTTTCTACTCCAAATAGGGCAAAACTGGCACGCCAGTCTGAAAGTACAGGAAGAGGCCGTTGTATTGCCGTATAGTGCATCGAAATCCATTAAAAGGTCGAGAAATGGCGCCACTTTGAAATTTAGGTTACACAAGTAAATTAATGCGTACTTGTTGGCTTTAAAAGCCAGTAACTCACTTTTCAACGTTTTGATCCCAAAAATGCACCTTTTTTCTCAGACCTAGTGGAAAATGTACATCTTTCACTAAGCAAATCGTTGCGCCATACGTCAGGCAAAGTTGGTTTTTCGCGAAATTTTTTGAACTACTCCTCCCCACCCCACACCACCCTCATAAAATACCTACAGATCAATTATTGGAAAGAAAGGCCAGAAAAGTCGTAAACTGTCATTTGCCCTTTCAAGAAAGCGGCAAAAACACGAGTAACTGGCTTTTAAAGCTTAAAGGCACACAAGATCTACGCTGTTTCCACAAAAGGAGCCCTAGAACCTAAAACCCCCTTTTGTGAAAACATGCTAGATCTTGTGTGCCTTTAGCTTTAAAAGCCAGTAACTCGTGTTTTTGCCGTTTTCTTGAAACGGCAAATGACAGTTGAAGACTTTAATGGCCTTTCTATCCCATAATTTACTTGTGTGAGATCTATCCCATAATTTCTTTATTTGAGACCTAGAGGTTATGCTTAGGTTAGAAAAAGGCCATTTTCTGGTATTGTTACTCAAAATACAGGAAACTTCCATCCATTAAACGCAATCTACATGAAGAGAACGTTGTATTGCCGTATAGTGCATCGAAATCCATTGAAAGCTCGAGAAATGGCGCCACTTTGAAGATATTAGGGTACACAAGTAACTTTGAGAGATTAAGGTTAGGTTACAAAAAAACACATTTTCGGATTTTCTACTCCAAATAGGGCAAAACTGGCACGCCAGTCTGAAAGTACAGGAAGAGGCCGTTGTATTGCCGTATAGTGCATCGAAATCCATTAAAAGGTCGAGAAATGGCGCCACTTTGAAATTTAGGTTACACAAGTAAATTAATGCGTACTTGTTGGCTTTAAAAGCCAGTAACTCACTTTTCAACGTTTTGATCCCAAAAATGCACCTTTTTTCTCAGACCTAGTGGAAAATGTACATCTTTCACTAAGCAAATCGTTGCGCCATACGTCAGGCAAAGTTGGTTTTTCGCGAAATTTTTTGAACTACTCCTCCCCACCCCACACCACCCTCATAAAATACCTACAGATCAATTATTGGAAAGAAAGGCCAGAAAAGTCGTAAACTGTCATTTGCCCTTTCAAGAAAGCGGCAAAAACACGAGTAACTGGCTTTTAAAGCTTAAAGGCACACAAGATCTACGCTGTTTCCACAAAAGGAGCCCTAGAACCTAAAACCCCCTTTTGTGAAAACATGCTAGATCTTGTGTGCCTTTAGCTTTAAAAGCCAGTAACTCGTGTTTTTGCCGTTTTCTTGAAACGGCAAATGACAGTTGAAGACTTTAATGGCCTTTCTATCCCATAATTTACTTGTGTGAGATCTATCCCATAATTTCTTTATTTGAGACCTAGAGGTTATGCTTAGGTTAGAAAAAGGCCATTTTCTGGTATTGTTACTCAAAATACAGGAAACTTCCATCCATTAAACGCAATCTACATGAAGAGAACGTTGTATTGCCGTATAGTGCATCGAAATCCATTGAAAGCTCGAGAAATGGCGCCACTTTGAAGATATTAGGGTACACAAGTAACTTTGAGAGATTAAGGTTAGGTTACAAAAAAACACATTTTCGGATTTTCTACTCCAAATAGGGCAAAACTGGCACGCCAGTCTGAAAGTACAGGAAGAGGCCGTTGTATTGCCGTATAGTGCATCGAAATCCATTAAAAGGTCGAGAAATGGCGCCACTTTGAAATTTAGGTTACACAAGTAAATTAATGCGTACTTGTTGGCTTTAAAAGCCAGTAACTCACTTTTCAACGTTTTGATCCCAAAAATGCACCTTTTTTCTCAGACCTAGTGGAAAATGTACATCTTTCACTAAGCAAATCGTTGCGCCATACGTCAGGCAAAGTTGGTTTTTCGCGAAATTTTTTGAACTACTCCTCCCCACCCCACACCACCCTCATAAAATACCTACAGATCAATTATTGGAAAGAAAGGCCAGAAAAGTCGTAAACTGTCATTTGCCCTTTCAAGAAAGCGGCAAAAACACGAGTAACTGGCTTTTAAAGCTTAAAGGCACACAAGATCTACGCTGTTTCCACAAAAGGAGCCCTAGAACCTAAAACCCCCTTTTGTGAAAACATGCTAGATCTTGTGTGCCTTTAGCTTTAAAAGCCAGTAACTCGTGTTTTTGCCGTTTTCTTGAAACGGCAAATGACAGTTGAAGACTTTAATGGCCTTTCTATCCCATAATTTACTTGTGTGAGATCTATCCCATAATTTCTTTATTTGAGACCTAGAGGTTATGCTTAGGTTAGAAAAAGGCCATTTTCTGGTATTGTTACTCAAAATACAGGAAACTTCCATCCATTAAACGCAATCTACATGAAGAGAACGTTGTATTGCCGTATAGTGCATCGAAATCCATTGAAAGCTCGAGAAATGGCGCCACTTTGAAGATATTAGGGTACACAAGTAACTTTGAGAGATTAAGGTTAGGTTACAAAAAAACACATTTTCGGATTTTCTACTCCAAATAGGGCAAAACTGGCACGCCAGTCTGAAAGTACAGGAAGAGGCCGTTGTATTGCCGTATAGTGCATCGAAATCCATTAAAAGGTCGAGAAATGGCGCCACTTTGAAATTTAGGTTACACAAGTAAATTAATGCGTACTTGTTGGCTTTAAAAGCCAGTAACTCACTTTTCAACGTTTTGATCCCAAAAATGCACCTTTTTTCTCAGACCTAGTGGAAAATGTACATCTTTCACTAAGCAAATCGTTGCGCCATACGTCAGGCAAAGTTGGTTTTTCGCGAAATTTTTTGAACTACTCCTCCCCACCCCACACCACCCTCATAAAATACCTACAGATCAATTATTGGAAAGAAAGGCCAGAAAAGTCGTAAACTGTCATTTGCCCTTTCAAGAAAGCGGCAAAAACACGAGTAACTGGCTTTTAAAGCTTAAAGGCACACAAGATCTACGCTGTTTCCACAAAAGGAGCCCTAGAACCTAAAACCCCCTTTTGTGAAAACATGCTAGATCTTGTGTGCCTTTAGCTTTAAAAGCCAGTAACTCGTGTTTTTGCCGTTTTCTTGAAACGGCAAATGACAGTTGAAGACTTTAATGGCCTTTCTATCCCATAATTTACTTGTGTGAGATCTATCCCATAATTTCTTTATTTGAGACCTAGAGGTTATGCTTAGGTTAGAAAAAGGCCATTTTCTGGTATTGTTACTCAAAATACAGGAAACTTCCATCCATTAAACGCAATCTACATGAAGAGAACGTTGTATTGCCGTATAGTGCATCGAAATCCATTGAAAGCTCGAGAAATGGCGCCACTTTGAAGATATTAGGGTACACAAGTAACTTTGAGAGATTAAGGTTAGGTTACAAAAAAACACATTTTCGGATTTTCTACTCCAAATAGGGCAAAACTGGCACGCCAGTCTGAAAGTACAGGAAGAGGCCGTTGTATTGCCGTATAGTGCATCGAAATCCATTAAAAGGTCGAGAAATGGCGCCACTTTGAAATTTAGGTTACACAAGTAAATTAATGCGTACTTGTTGGCTTTAAAAGCCAGTAACTCACTTTTCAACGTTTTGATCCCAAAAATGCACCTTTTTTCTCAGACCTAGTGGAAAATGTACATCTTTCACTAAGCAAATCGTTGCGCCATACGTCAGGCAAAGTTGGTTTTTCGCGAAATTTTTTGAACTACTCCTCCCCACCCCACACCACCCTCATAAAATACCTACAGATCAATTATTGGAAAGAAAGGCCAGAAAAGTCGTAAACTGTCATTTGCCCTTTCAAGAAAGCGGCAAAAACACGAGTAACTGGCTTTTAAAGCTTAAAGGCACACAAGATCTACGCTGTTTCCACAAAAGGAGCCCTAGAACCTAAAACCCCCTTTTGTGAAAACATGCTAGATCTTGTGTGCCTTTAGCTTTAAAAGCCAGTAACTCGTGTTTTTGCCGTTTTCTTGAAACGGCAAATGACAGTTGAAGACTTTAATGGCCTTTCTATCCCATAATTTACTTGTGTGAGATCTATCCCATAATTTCTTTATTTGAGACCTAGAGGTTATGCTTAGGTTAGAAAAAGGCCATTTTCTGGTATTGTTACTCAAAATACAGGAAACTTCCATCCATTAAACGCAATCTACATGAAGAGAACGTTGTATTGCCGTATAGTGCATCGAAATCCATTGAAAGCTCGAGAAATGGCGCCACTTTGAAGATATTAGGGTACACAAGTAACTTTGAGAGATTAAGGTTAGGTTACAAAAAAACACATTTTCGGATTTTCTACTCCAAATAGGGCAAAACTGGCACGCCAGTCTGAAAGTACAGGAAGAGGCCGTTGTATTGCCGTATAGTGCATCGAAATCCATTAAAAGGTCGAGAAATGGCGCCACTTTGAAATTTAGGTTACACAAGTAAATTAATGCGTACTTGTTGGCTTTAAAAGCCAGTAACTCACTTTTCAACGTTTTGATCCCAAAAATGCACCTTTTTTCTCAGACCTAGTGGAAAATGTACATCTTTCACTAAGCAAATCGTTGCGCCATACGTCAGGCAAAGTTGGTTTTTCGCGAAATTTTTTGAACTACTCCTCCCCACCCCACACCACCCTCATAAAATACCTACAGATCAATTATTGGAAAGAAAGGCCAGAAAAGTCGTAAACTGTCATTTGCCCTTTCAAGAAAGCGGCAAAAACACGAGTAACTGGCTTTTAAAGCTTAAAGGCACACAAGATCTACGCTGTTTCCACAAAAGGAGCCCTAGAACCTAAAACCCCCTTTTGTGAAAACATGCTAGATCTTGTGTGCCTTTAGCTTTAAAAGCCAGTAACTCGTGTTTTTGCCGTTTTCTTGAAACGGCAAATGACAGTTGAAGACTTTAATGGCCTTTCTATCCCATAATTTACTTGTGTGAGATCTATCCCATAATTTCTTTATTTGAGACCTAGAGGTTATGCTTAGGTTAGAAAAAGGCCATTTTCTGTGGTATTGTTACTCAAAATACAGGAAACTTCCATCCATTAAACGCAATCTACATGAAGAGAACGTTGTATTGCCGTATAGTGCATCGAAATCCATTGAAAGCTCGAGAAATGGCGCCACTTTGAAGATATTAGGGTACACAAGTAACTTTGAGAGATTAAGGTTAGGTTACAAAAAAACACATTTTCGGATTTTCTACTCCAAATAGGGCAAAACTGGCACGCCAGTCTGAAAGTACAGGAAGAGGCCGTTGTATTGCCGTATAGTGCATCGAAAGCCATTAAAAGGTCGAGAAATGGCGCCACTTTGAAATTTAGGTTACACAAGTAAATTAATGCGTACTTGTTGGCTTTAAAAGCCAGTAACTCACTTTTCAACGTTTTGATCCCAAAAATGCACCTTTTTTCTCAGACCTAGTGGAAAATGTACATCTTTCACTAAGCAAATCGTTGCGCCATACGTCAGGCAAAGTTGGTTTTTCGCGAAATTTTTTGAACTACTCCTCCCCACCCCACACCACCCTCATAAAATACCTACAGATCAATTATTGGAAAGAAAGGCCAGAAAAGTCGTAAACTGTCATTTGCCCTTTCAAGAAAGCGGCAAAAACACGAGTAACTGGCTTTTAAAGCTTAAAGGCACACAAGATCTACGCTGTTTCCACAAAAGGAGCCCTAGAACCTAAAACCCCCTTTTGTGAAAACATGCTAGATCTTGTGTGCCTTTAGCTTTAAAAGCCAGTAACTCGTGTTTTTGCCGTTTTCTTGAAACGGCAAATGACAGTTGAAGACTTTAATGGCCTTTCTATCCCATAATTTACTTGTGTGAGATCTATCCCATAATTTCTTTATTTGAGACCTAGAGGTTATGCTTAGGTTAGAAAAAGGCCATTTTCTGGTATTGTTACTCAAAATACAGGAAACTTCCATCCATTAAACGCAATCTACATGAAGAGAACGTTGTATTGCCGTATAGTGCATCGAAATCCATTGAAAGCTCGAGAAATGGCGCCACTTTGAAGATATTAGGGTACACAAGTAACTTTGAGAGATTAAGGTTAGGTTACAAAAAAACACATTTTCGGATTTTCTACTCCAAATAGGGCAAAACTGGCACGCCAGTCTGAAAGTACAGGAAGAGGCCGTTGTATTGCCGTATAGTGCATCGAAAGCCATTAAAAGGTCGAGAAATGGCGCCACTTTGAAATTTAGGTTACACAAGTAAATTAATGCGTACTTGTTGGCTTTAAAAGCCAGTAACTCACTTTTCAACGTTTTGATCCCAAAAATGCACCTTTTTTCTCAGACCTAGTGGAAAATGTACATCTTTCACTAAGCAAATCGTTGCGCCATACGTCAGGCAAAGTTGGTTTTTCGCGAAATTTTTTGAACTACTCCTCCCACACCCCACACCACCCTCATAAAATACCTACAGATCAATTATTGGAAAGAAAGGCCAGAAAAGTCGTAAACTGTCATTTGCCCTTTCAAGAAAGCGGCAAAAACACGAGTAACTGGCTTTTAAAGCTTAAAGGCACACAAGATCTACGCTGTTTCCACAAAAGGAGCCCTAGAACCTAAAACCCCCTTTTGTGAAAACATGCTAGATCTTGTGTGCCTTTAGCTTTAAAAGCCAGTAACTCGTGTTTTTGCCGTTTTCTTGAAACGGCAAATGACAGTTGAAGACTTTAATGGCCTTTCTATCCCATAATTTACTTGTGTGAGATCTATCCCATAATTTCTTTATTTGAGACCTAGAGGTTATGCTTAGGTTAGAAAAAGGCCATTTTCTGGTATTGTTACTCAAAATACAGGAAACTTCCATCCATTAAACGCAATCTACATGAAGAGAACGTTGTATTGCCGTATAGTGCATCGAAATCCATTGAAAGCTCGAGAAATGGCGCCACTTTGAAGATATTAGGGTACACAAGTAACTTTGAGAGATTAAGGTTAGGTTACAAAAAAACACATTTTCGGATTTTCTACTCCAAATAGGGCAAAACTGGCACGCCAGTCTGAAAGTACAGGAAGAGGCCGTTGTATTGCCGTATAGTGCATCGAAAGCCATTAAAAGGTCGAGAAATGGCGCCACTTTGAAATTTAGGTTACACAAGTAAATTAATGCGTACTTGTTGGCTTTAAAAGCCAGTAACTCACTTTTCAACGTTTTGATCCCAAAAATGCACCTTTTTTCTCAGACCTAGTGGAAAATGTACATCTTTCACTAAGCAAATCGTTGCGCCATACGTCAGGCAAAGTTGGTTTTTCGCGAAATTTTTTGAACTACTCCTCCCCACCCCACACCACCCTCATAAAATACCTACAGATCAATTATTGGAAAGAAAGGCCAGAAAAGTCGTAAACTGTCATTTGCCCTTTCAAGAAAGCGGCAAAAACACGAGTAACTGGCTTTTAAAGCTTAAAGGCACACAAGATCTACGCTGTTTCCACAAAAGGAGCCCTAGAACCTAAAACCCCCTTTTGTGAAAACATGCTAGATCTTGTGTGCCTTTAGCTTTAAAAGCCAGTAACTCGTGTTTTTGCCGTTTTCTTGAAACGGCAAATGACAGTTGAAGACTTTAATGGCCTTTCTATCCCATAATTTACTTGTGTGAGATCTATCCCATAATTTCTTTATTTGAGACCTAGAGGTTATGCTTAGGTTAGAAAAAGGCCATTTTCTGGTATTGTTACTCAAAATACAGGAAACTTCCATCCATTAAACGCAATCTACATGAAGAGAACGTTGTATTGCCGTATAGTGCATCGAAATCCATTGAAAGCTCGAGAAATGGCGCCACTTTGAAGATATTAGGGTACACAAGTAACTTTGAGAGATTAAGGTTAGGTTACAAAAAAACACATTTTCGGATTTTCTACTCCAAATAGGGCAAAACTGGCACGCCAGTCTGAAAGTACAGGAAGAGGCCGTTGTATTGCCGTATAGTGCATCGAAAGCCATTAAAAGGTCGAGAAATGGCGCCACTTTGAAATTTAGGTTACACAAGTAAATTAATGCGTACTTGTTGGCTTTAAAAGCCAGTAACTCACTTTTCAACGTTTTGATCCCAAAAATGCACCTTTTTTCTCAGACCTAGTGGAAAATGTACATCTTTCACTAAGCAAATCGTTGCGCCATACGTCAGGCAAAGTTGGTTTTTCGCGAAATTTTTTGAACTACTCCTCCCCACCCCACACCACCCTCATAAAATACCTACAGATCAATTATTGGAAAGAAAGGCCAGAAAAGTCGTAAACTGTCATTTGCCCTTTCAAGAAAGCGGCAAAAACACGAGTAACTGGCTTTTAAAGCTTAAAGGCACACAAGATCTACGCTGTTTCCACAAAAGGAGCCCTAGAACCTAAAACCCCCTTTTGTGAAAACATGCTAGATCTTGTGTGCCTTTAGCTTTAAAAGCCAGTAACTCGTGTTTTTGCCGTTTTCTTGAAACGGCAAATGACAGTTGAAGACTTTAATGGCCTTTCTATCCCATAATTTACTTGTGTGAGATCTATCCCATAATTTCTTTATTTGAGACCTAGAGGTTATGCTTAGGTTAGAAAAAGGCCATTTTCTGGTATTGTTACTCAAAATACAGGAAACTTCCATCCATTAAACGCAATCTACATGAAGAGAACGTTGTATTGCCGTATAGTGCATCGAAATCCATTGAAAGCTCGAGAAATGGCGCCACTTTGAAGATATTAGGGTACACAAGTAACTTTGAGAGATTAAGGTTAGGTTACAAAAAAACACATTTTCGGATTTTCTACTCCAAATAGGGCAAAACTGGCACGCCAGTCTGAAAGTACAGGAAGAGGCCGTTGTATTGCCGTATAGTGCATCGAAAGCCATTAAAAGGTCGAGAAATGGCGCCACTTTGAAATTTAGGTTACACAAGTAAATTAATGCGTACTTGTTGGCTTTAAAAGCCAGTAACTCACTTTTCAACGTTTTGATCCCAAAAATGCACCTTTTTTCTCAGACCTAGTGGAAAATGTACATCTTTCACTAAGCAAATCGTTGCGCCATACGTCAGGCAAAGTTGGTTTTTCGCGAAATTTTTTGAACTACTCCTCCCCACCCCACACCACCCTCATAAAATACCTACAGATCAATTATTGGAAAGAAAGGCCAGAAAAGTCGTAAACTGTCATTTGCCCTTTCAAGAAAGCGGCAAAAACACGAGTAACTGGCTTTTAAAGCTTAAAGGCACACAAGATCTACGCTGTTTCCACAAAAGGAGCCCTAGAACCTAAAACCCCCTTTTGTGAAAACATGCTAGATCTTGTGTGCCTTTAGCTTTAAAAGCCAGTAACTCGTGTTTTTGCCGTTTTCTTGAAACGGCAAATGACAGTTGAAGACTTTAATGGCCTTTCTATCCCATAATTTACTTGTGTGAGATCTATCCCATAATTTCTTTATTTGAGACCTAGAGGTTATGCTTAGGTTAGAAAAAGGCCATTTTCTGGTATTGTTACTCAAAATACAGGAAACTTCCATCCATTAAACGCAATCTACATGAAGAGAACGTTGTATTGCCGTATAGTGCATCGAAATCCATTGAAAGCTCGAGAAATGGCGCCACTTTGAAGATATTAGGGTACACAAGTAACTTTGAGAGATTAAGGTTAGGTTACAAAAAAACACATTTTCGGATTTTCTACTCCAAATAGGGCAAAACTGGCACGCCAGTCTGAAAGTACAGGAAGAGGCCGTTGTATTGCCGTATAGTGCATCGAAAGCCATTAAAAGGTCGAGAAATGGCGCCACTTTGAAATTTAGGTTACACAAGTAAATTAATGCGTACTTGTTGGCTTTAAAAGCCAGTAACTCACTTTTCAACGTTTTGATCCCAAAAATGCACCTTTTTTCTCAGACCTAGTGGAAAATGTACATCTTTCACTAAGCAAATCGTTGCGCCATACGTCAGGCAAAGTTGGTTTTTCGCGAAATTTTTTGAACTACTCCTCCCCACCCCACACCACCCTCATAAAATACCTACAGATCAATTATTGGAAAGAAAGGCCAGAAAAGTCGTAAACTGTCATTTGCCCTTTCAAGAAAGCGGCAAAAACACGAGTAACTGGCTTTTAAAGCTTAAAGGCACACAAGATCTACGCTGTTTCCACAAAAGGAGCCCTAGAACCTAAAACCCCCTTTTGTGAAAACATGCTAGATCTTGTGTGCCTTTAGCTTTAAAAGCCAGTAACTCGTGTTTTTGCCGTTTTCTTGAAACGGCAAATGACAGTTGAAGACTTTAATGGCCTTTCTATCCCATAATTTACTTGTGTGAGATCTATCCCATAATTTCTTTATTTGAGACCTAGAGGTTATGCTTAGGTTAGAAAAAGGCCATTTTCTGGTATTGTTACTCAAAATACAGGAAACTTCCATCCATTAAACGCAATCTACATGAAGAGAACGTTGTATTGCCGTATAGTGCATCGAAATCCATTGAAAGCTCGAGAAATGGCGCCACTTTGAAGATATTAGGGTACACAAGTAACTTTGAGAGATTAAGGTTAGGTTACAAAAAAACACATTTTCGGATTTTCTACTCCAAATAGGGCAAAACTGGCACGCCAGTCTGAAAGTACAGGAAGAGGCCGTTGTATTGCCGTATAGTGCATCGAAAGCCATTAAAAGGTCGAGAAATGGCGCCACTTTGAAATTTAGGTTACACAAGTAAATTAATGCGTACTTGTTGGCTTTAAAAGCCAGTAACTCACTTTTCAACGTTTTGATCCCAAAAATGCACCTTTTTTCTCAGACCTAGTGGAAAATGTACATCTTTCACTAAGCAAATCGTTGCGCCATACGTCAGGCAAAGTTGGTTTTTCGCGAAATTTTTTGAACTACTCCTCCCCACCCCACACCACCCTCATAAAATACCTACAGATCAATTATTGGAAAGAAAGGCCAGAAAAGTCGTAAACTGTCATTTGCCCTTTCAAGAAAGCGGCAAAAACACGAGTAACTGGCTTTTAAAGCTTAAAGGCACACAAGATCTACGCTGTTTCCACAAAAGGAGCCCTAGAACCTAAAACCCCCTTTTGTGAAAACATGCTAGATCTTGTGTGCCTTTAGCTTTAAAAGCCAGTAACTCGTGTTTTTGCCGTTTTCTTGAAACGGCAAATGACAGTTGAAGACTTTAATGGCCTTTCTATCCCATAATTTACTTGTGTGAGATCTATCCCATAATTTCTTTATTTGAGACCTAGAGGTTATGCTTAGGTTAGAAAAAGGCCATTTTCTGGTATTGTTACTCAAAATACAGGAAACTTCCATCCATTAAACGCAATCTACATGAAGAGAACGTTGTATTGCCGTATAGTGCATCGAAATCCATTGAAAGCTCGAGAAATGGCGCCACTTTGAAGATATTAGGGTACACAAGTAACTTTGAGAGATTAAGGTTAGGTTACAAAAAAACACATTTTCGGATTTTCTACTCCAAATAGGGCAAAACTGGCACGCCAGTCTGAAAGTACAGGAAGAGGCCGTTGTATTGCCGTATAGTGCATCGAAAGCCATTAAAAGGTCGAGAAATGGCGCCACTTTGAAATTTAGGTTACACAAGTAAATTAATGCGTACTTGTTGGCTTTAAAAGCCAGTAACTCACTTTTCAACGTTTTGATCCCAAAAATGCACCTTTTTTCTCAGACCTAGTGGAAAATGTACATCTTTCACTAAGCAAATCGTTGCGCCATACGTCAGGCAAAGTTGGTTTTTCGCGAAATTTTTTGAACTACTCCTCCCCACCCCACACCACCCTCATAAAATACCTACAGATCAATTATTGGAAAGAAAGGCCAGAAAAGTCGTAAACTGTCATTTGCCCTTTCAAGAAAGCGGCAAAAACACGAGTAACTGGCTTTTAAAGCTTAAAGGCACACAAGATCTACGCTGTTTCCACAAAAGGAGCCCTAGAACCTAAAACCCCCTTTTGTGAAAACATGCTAGATCTTGTGTGCCTTTAGCTTTAAAAGCCAGTAACTCGTGTTTTTGCCGTTTTCTTGAAACGGCAAATGACAGTTGAAGACTTTAATGGCCTTTCTATCCCATAATTTACTTGTGTGAGATCTATCCCATAATTTCTTTATTTGAGACCTAGAGGTTATGCTTAGGTTAGAAAAAGGCCATTTTCTGGTATTGTTACTCAAAATACAGGAAACTTCCATCCATTAAACGCAATCTACATGAAGAGAACGTTGTATTGCCGTATAGTGCATCGAAATCCATTGAAAGCTCGAGAAATGGCGCCACTTTGAAGATATTAGGGTACACAAGTAACTTTGAGAGATTAAGGTTAGGTTACAAAAAAACACATTTTCGGATTTTCTACTCCAAATAGGGCAAAACTGGCACGCCAGTCTGAAAGTACAGGAAGAGGCCGTTGTATTGCCGTATAGTGCATCGAAAGCCATTAAAAGGTCGAGAAATGGCGCCACTTTGAAATTTAGGTTACACAAGTAAATTAATGCGTACTTGTTGGCTTTAAAAGCCAGTAACTCACTTTTCAACGTTTTGATCCCAAAAATGCACCTTTTTTCTCAGACCTAGTGGAAAATGTACATCTTTCACTAAGCAAATCGTTGCGCCATACGTCAGGCAAAGTTGGTTTTTCGCGAAATTTTTTGAACTACTCCTCCCCACCCCACACCACCCTCATAAAATACCTACAGATCAATTATTGGAAAGAAAGGCCAGAAAAGTCGTAAACTGTCATTTGCCCTTTCAAGAAAGCGGCAAAAACACGAGTAACTGGCTTTTAAAGCTTAAAGGCACACAAGATCTACGCTGTTTCCACAAAAGGAGCCCTAGAACCTAAAACCCCCTTTTGTGAAAACATGCTAGATCTTGTGTGCCTTTAGCTTTAAAAGCCAGTAACTCGTGTTTTTGCCGTTTTCTTGAAACGGCAAATGACAGTTGAAGACTTTAATGGCCTTTCTATCCCATAATTTACTTGTGTGAGATCTATCCCATAATTTCTTTATTTGAGACCTAGAGGTTATGCTTAGGTTAGAAAAAGGCCATTTTCTGGTATTGTTACTCAAAATACAGGAAACTTCCATCCATTAAACGCAATCTACATGAAGAGAACGTTGTATTGCCGTATAGTGCATCGAAATCCATTGAAAGCTCGAGAAATGGCGCCACTTTGAAGATATTAGGGTACACAAGTAACTTTGAGAGATTAAGGTTAGGTTACAAAAAAACACATTTTCGGATTTTCTACTCCAAATAGGGCAAAACTGGCACGCCAGTCTGAAAGTACAGGAAGAGGCCGTTGTATTGCCGTATAGTGCATCGAAAGCCATTAAAAGGTCGAGAAATGGCGCCACTTTGAAATTTAGGTTACACAAGTAAATTAATGCGTACTTGTTGGCTTTAAAAGCCAGTAACTCACTTTTCAACGTTTTGATCCCAAAAATGCACCTTTTTTCTCAGACCTAGTGGAAAATGTACATCTTTCACTAAGCAAATCGTTGCGCCATACGTCAGGCAAAGTTGGTTTTTCGCGAAATTTTTTGAACTACTCCTCCCCACCCCACACCACCCTCATAAAATACCTACAGATCAATTATTGGAAAGAAAGGCCAGAAAAGTCGTAAACTGTCATTTGCCCTTTCAAGAAAGCGGCAAAAACACGAGTAACTGGCTTTTAAAGCTTAAAGGCACACAAGATCTACGCTGTTTCCACAAAAGGAGCCCTAGAACCTAAAACCCCCTTTTGTGAAAACATGCTAGATCTTGTGTGCCTTTAGCTTTAAAAGCCAGTAACTCGTGTTTTTGCCGTTTTCTTGAAACGGCAAATGACAGTTGAAGACTTTAATGGCCTTTCTATCCCATAATTTACTTGTGTGAGATCTATCCCATAATTTCTTTATTTGAGACCTAGAGGTTATGCTTAGGTTAGAAAAAGGCCATTTTCTGGTATTGTTACTCAAAATACAGGAAACTTCCATCCATTAAACGCAATCTACATGAAGAGAACGTTGTATTGCCGTATAGTGCATCGAAATCCATTGAAAGCTCGAGAAATGGCGCCACTTTGAAGATATTAGGGTACACAAGTAACTTTGAGAGATTAAGGTTAGGTTACAAAAAAACACATTTTCGGATTTTCTACTCCAAATAGGGCAAAACTGGCACGCCAGTCTGAAAGTACAGGAAGAGGCCGTTGTATTGCCGTATAGTGCATCGAAAGCCATTAAAAGGTCGAGAAATGGCGCCACTTTGAAATTTAGGTTACACAAGTAAATTAATGCGTACTTGTTGGCTTTAAAAGCCAGTAACTCACTTTTCAACGTTTTGATCCCAAAAATGCACCTTTTTTCTCAGACCTAGTGGAAAATGTACATCTTTCACTAAGCAAATCGTTGCGCCATACGTCAGGCAAAGTTGGTTTTTCGCGAAATTTTTTGAACTACTCCTCCCCACCCCACACCACCCTCATAAAATACCTACAGATCAATTATTGGAAAGAAAGGCCAGAAAAGTCGTAAACTGTCATTTGCCCTTTCAAGAAAGCGGCAAAAACACGAGTAACTGGCTTTTAAAGCTTAAAGGCACACAAGATCTACGCTGTTTCCACAAAAGGAGCCCTAGAACCTAAAACCCCCTTTTGTGAAAACATGCTAGATCTTGTGTGCCTTTAGCTTTAAAAGCCAGTAACTCGTGTTTTTGCCGTTTTCTTGAAACGGCAAATGACAGTTGAAGACTTTAATGGCCTTTCTATCCCATAATTTACTTGTGTGAGATCTATCCCATAATTTCTTTATTTGAGACCTAGAGGTTATGCTTAGGTTAGAAAAAGGCCATTTTCTGGTATTGTTACTCAAAATACAGGAAACTTCCATCCATTAAACGCAATCTACATGAAGAGAACGTTGTATTGCCGTATAGTGCATCGAAATCCATTGAAAGCTCGAGAAATGGCGCCACTTTGAAGATATTAGGGTACACAAGTAACTTTGAGAGATTAAGGTTAGGTTACAAAAAAACACATTTTCGGATTTTCTACTCCAAATAGGGCAAAACTGGCACGCCAGTCTGAAAGTACAGGAAGAGGCCGTTGTATTGCCGTATAGTGCATCGAAAGCCATTAAAAGGTCGAGAAATGGCGCCACTTTGAAATTTAGGTTACACAAGTAAATTAATGCGTACTTGTTGGCTTTAAAAGCCAGTAACTCACTTTTCAACGTTTTGATCCCAAAAATGCACCTTTTTTCTCAGACCTAGTGGAAAATGTACATCTTTCACTAAGCAAATCGTTGCGCCATACGTCAGGCAAAGTTGGTTTTTCGCGAAATTTTTTGAACTACTCCTCCCCACCCCACACCACCCTCATAAAATACCTACAGATCAATTATTGGAAAGAAAGGCCAGAAAAGTCGTAAACTGTCATTTGCCCTTTCAAGAAAGCGGCAAAAACACGAGTAACTGGCTTTTAAAGCTTAAAGGCACACAAGATCTACGCTGTTTCCACAAAAGGAGCCCTAGAACCTAAAACCCCCTTTTGTGAAAACATGCTAGATCTTGTGTGCCTTTAGCTTTAAAAGCCAGTAACTCGTGTTTTTGCCGTTTTCTTGAAACGGCAAATGACAGTTGAAGACTTTAATGGCCTTTCTATCCCATAATTTACTTGTGTGAGATCTATCCCATAATTTCTTTATTTGAGACCTAGAGGTTATGCTTAGGTTAGAAAAAGGCCATTTTCTGGTATTGTTACTCAAAATACAGGAAACTTCCATCCATTAAACGCAATCTACATGAAGAGAACGTTGTATTGCCGTATAGTGCATCGAAATCCATTGAAAGCTCGAGAAATGGCGCCACTTTGAAGATATTAGGGTACACAAGTAACTTTGAGAGATTAAGGTTAGGTTACAAAAAAACACATTTTCGGATTTTCTACTCCAAATAGGGCAAAACTGGCACGCCAGTCTGAAAGTACAGGAAGAGGCCGTTGTATTGCCGTATAGTGCATCGAAAGCCATTAAAAGGTCGAGAAATGGCGCCACTTTGAAATTTAGGTTACACAAGTAAATTAATGCGTACTTGTTGGCTTTAAAAGCCAGTAACTCACTTTTCAACGTTTTGATCCCAAAAATGCACCTTTTTTCTCAGACCTAGTGGAAAATGTACATCTTTCACTAAGCAAATCGTTGCGCCATACGTCAGGCAAAGTTGGTTTTTCGCGAAATTTTTTGAACTACTCCTCCCCACCCCACACCACCCTCATAAAATACCTACAGATCAATTATTGGAAAGAAAGGCCAGAAAAGTCGTAAACTGTCATTTGCCCTTTCAAGAAAGCGGCAAAAACACGAGTAACTGGCTTTTAAAGCTTAAAGGCACACAAGATCTACGCTGTTTCCACAAAAGGAGCCCTAGAACCTAAAACCCCCTTTTGTGAAAACATGCTAGATCTTGTGTGCCTTTAGCTTTAAAAGCCAGTAACTCGTGTTTTTGCCGTTTTCTTGAAACGGCAAATGACAGTTGAAGACTTTAATGGCCTTTCTATCCCATAATTTACTTGTGTGAGATCTATCCCATAATTTCTTTATTTGAGACCTAGAGGTTATGCTTAGGTTAGAAAAAGGCCATTTTCTGGTATTGTTACTCAAAATACAGGAAACTTCCATCCATTAAACGCAATCTACATGAAGAGAACGTTGTATTGCCGTATAGTGCATCGAAATCCATTGAAAGCTCGAGAAATGGCGCCACTTTGAAGATATTAGGGTACACAAGTAACTTTGAGAGATTAAGGTTAGGTTACAAAAAAACACATTTTCGGATTTTCTACTCCAAATAGGGCAAAACTGGCACGCCAGTCTGAAAGTACAGGAAGAGGCCGTTGTATTGCCGTATAGTGCATCGAAAGCCATTAAAAGGTCGAGAAATGGCGCCACTTTGAAATTTAGGTTACACAAGTAAATTAATGCGTACTTGTTGGCTTTAAAAGCCAGTAACTCACTTTTCAACGTTTTGATCCCAAAAATGCACCTTTTTTCTCAGACCTAGTGGAAAATGTACATCTTTCACTAAGCAAATCGTTGCGCCATACGTCAGGCAAAGTTGGTTTTTCGCGAAATTTTTTGAACTACTCCTCCCCACCCCACACCACCCTCATAAAATACCTACAGATCAATTATTGGAAAGAAAGGCCAGAAAAGTCGTAAACTGTCATTTGCCCTTTCAAGAAAGCGGCAAAAACACGAGTAACTGGCTTTTAAAGCTTAAAGGCACACAAGATCTACGCTGTTTCCACAAAAGGAGCCCTAGAACCTAAAACCCCCTTTTGTGAAAACATGCTAGATCTTGTGTGCCTTTAGCTTTAAAAGCCAGTAACTCGTGTTTTTGCCGTTTTCTTGAAACGGCAAATGACAGTTGAAGACTTTAATGGCCTTTCTATCCCATAATTTACTTGTGTGAGATCTATCCCATAATTTCTTTATTTGAGACCTAGAGGTTATGCTTAGGTTAGAAAAAGGCCATTTTCTGGTATTGTTACTCAAAATACAGGAAACTTCCATCCATTAAACGCAATCTACATGAAGAGAACGTTGTATTGCCGTATAGTGCATCGAAATCCATTGAAAGCTCGAGAAATGGCGCCACTTTGAAGATATTAGGGTACACAAGTAACTTTGAGAGATTAAGGTTAGGTTACAAAAAACACATTTTCGGATTTTCTACTCCAAATAGGGCAAAACTGGCACGCCAGTCTGAAAGTACAGGAAGAGGCCGTTGTATTGCCGTATAGTGCATCGAAAGCCATTAAAAGGTCGAGAAATGGCGCCACTTTGAAATTTAGGTTACACAAGTAAATTAATGCGTACTTGTTGGCTTTAAAAGCCAGTAACTCACTTTTCAACGTTTTGATCCCAAAAATGCACCTTTTTTCTCAGACCTAGTGGAAAATGTACATCTTTCACTAAGCAAATCGTTGCGCCATACGTCAGGCAAAGTTGGTTTTTCGCGAAATTTTTTGAACTACTCCTCCCCACCCCACACCACCCTCATAAAATACCTACAGATCAATTATTGGAAAGAAAGGCCAGAAAAGTCGTAAACTGTCATTTGCCCTTTCAAGAAAGCGGCAAAAACACGAGTAACTGGCTTTTAAAGCTTAAAGGCACACAAGATCTACGCTGTTTCCACAAAAGGAGCCCTAGAACCTAAAACCCCCTTTTGTGAAAACATGCTAGATCTTGTGTGCCTTTAGCTTTAAAAGCCAGTAACTCGTGTTTTTGCCGTTTTCTTGAAACGGCAAATGACAGTTGAAGACTTTAATGGCCTTTCTATCCCATAATTTACTTGTGTGAGATCTATCCCATAATTTCTTTATTTGAGACCTAGAGGTTATGCTTAGGTTAGAAAAAGGCCATTTTCTGGTATTGTTACTCAAAATACAGGAAACTTCCATCCATTAAACGCAATCTACATGAAGAGAACGTTGTATTGCCGTATAGTGCATCGAAATCCATTGAAAGCTCGAGAAATGGCGCCACTTTGAAGATATTAGGGTACACAAGTAACTTTGAGAGATTAAGGTTAGGTTACAAAAAAACACATTTTCGGATTTTCTACTCCAAATAGGGCAAAACTGGCACGCCAGTCTGAAAGTACAGGAAGAGGCCGTTGTATTGCCGTATAGTGCATCGAAAGCCATTAAAAGGTCGAGAAATGGCGCCACTTTGAAATTTAGGTTACACAAGTAAATTAATGCGTACTTGTTGGCTTTAAAAGCCAGTAACTCACTTTTCAACGTTTTGATCCCAAAAATGCACCTTTTTTCTCAGACCTAGTGGAAAATGTACATCTTTCACTAAGCAAATCGTTGCGCCATACGTCAGGCAAAGTTGGTTTTTCGCGAAATTTTTTGAACTACTCCTCCCCACCCCACACCACCCTCATAAAATACCTACAGATCAATTATTGGAAAGAAAGGCCAGAAAAGTCGTAAACTGTCATTTGCCCTTTCAAGAAAGCGGCAAAAACACGAGTAACTGGCTTTTAAAGCTTAAAGGCACACAAGATCTACGCTGTTTCCACAAAAGGAGCCCTAGAACCTAAAACCCCCTTTTGTGAAAACATGCTAGATCTTGTGTGCCTTTAGCTTTAAAAGCCAGTAACTCGTGTTTTTGCCGTTTTCTTGAAACGGCAAATGACAGTTGAAGACTTTAATGGCCTTTCTATCCCATAATTTACTTGTGTGAGATCTATCCCATAATTTCTTTATTTGAGACCTAGAGGTTATGCTTAGGTTAGAAAAAGGCCATTTTCTGGTATTGTTACTCAAAATACAGGAAACTTCCATCCATTAAACGCAATCTACATGAAGAGAACGTTGTATTGCCGTATAGTGCATCGAAATCCATTGAAAGCTCGAGAAATGGCGCCACTTTGAAGATATTAGGGTACACAAGTAACTTTGAGAGATTAAGGTTAGGTTACAAAAAAACACATTTTCGGATTTTCTACTCCAAATAGGGCAAAACTGGCACGCCAGTCTGAAAGTACAGGAAGAGGCCGTTGTATTGCCGTATAGTGCATCGAAAGCCATTAAAAGGTCGAGAAATGGCGCCACTTTGAAATTTAGGTTACACAAGTAAATTAATGCGTACTTGTTGGCTTTAAAAGCCAGTAACTCACTTTTCAACGTTTTGATCCCAAAAATGCACCTTTTTTCTCAGACCTAGTGGAAAATGTACATCTTTCACTAAGCAAATCGTTGCGCCATACGTCAGGCAAAGTTGGTTTTTCGCGAAATTTTTTGAACTACTCCTCCCCACCCCACACCACCCTCATAAAATACCTACAGATCAATTATTGGAAAGAAAGGCCAGAAAAGTCGTAAACTGTCATTTGCCCTTTCAAGAAAGCGGCAAAAACACGAGTAACTGGCTTTTAAAGCTTAAAGGCACACAAGATCTACGCTGTTTCCACAAAAGGAGCCCTAGAACCTAAAACCCCCTTTTGTGAAAACATGCTAGATCTTGTGTGCCTTTAGCTTTAAAAGCCAGTAACTCGTGTTTTTGCCGTTTTCTTGAAACGGCAAATGACAGTTGAAGACTTTAATGGCCTTTCTATCCCATAATTTACTTGTGTGAGATCTATCCCATAATTTCTTTATTTGAGACCTAGAGGTTATGCTTAGGTTAGAAAAAGGCCATTTTCTGGTATTGTTACTCAAAATACAGGAAACTTCCATCCATTAAACGCAATCTACATGAAGAGAACGTTGTATTGCCGTATAGTGCATCGAAATCCATTGAAAGCTCGAGAAATGGCGCCACTTTGAAGATATTAGGGTACACAAGTAACTTTGAGAGATTAAGGTTAGGTTACAAAAAACACATTTTCGGATTTTCTACTCCAAATAGGGCAAAACTGGCACGCCAGTCTGAAAGTACAGGAAGAGGCCGTTGTATTGCCGTATAGTGCATCGAAAGCCATTAAAAGGTCGAGAAATGGCGCCACTTTGAAATTTAGGTTACACAAGTAAATTAATGCGTACTTGTTGGCTTTAAAAGCCAGTAACTCACTTTTCAACGTTTTGATCCCAAAAATGCACCTTTTTTCTCAGACCTAGTGGAAAATGTACATCTTTCACTAAGCAAATCGTTGCGCCATACGTCAGGCAAAGTTGGTTTTTCGCGAAATTTTTTGAACTACTCCTCCCCACCCCACACCACCCTCATAAAATACCTACAGATCAATTATTGGAAAGAAAGGCCAGAAAAGTCGTAAACTGTCATTTGCCCTTTCAAGAAAGCGGCAAAAACACGAGTAACTGGCTTTTAAAGCTTAAAGGCACACAAGATCTACGCTGTTTCCACAAAAGGAGCCCTAGAACCTAAAACCCCCTTTTGTGAAAACATGCTAGATCTTGTGTGCCTTTAGCTTTAAAAGCCAGTAACTCGTGTTTTTGCCGTTTTCTTGAAACGGCAAATGACAGTTGAAGACTTTAATGGCCTTTCTATCCCATAATTTACTTGTGTGAGATCTATCCCATAATTTCTTTATTTGAGACCTAGAGGTTATGCTTAGGTTAGAAAAAGGCCATTTTCTGGTATTGTTACTCAAAATACAGGAAACTTCCATCCATTAAACGCAATCTACATGAAGAGAACGTTGTATTGCCGTATAGTGCATCGAAATCCATTGAAAGCTCGAGAAATGGCGCCACTTTGAAGATATTAGGGTACACAAGTAACTTTGAGAGATTAAGGTTAGGTTACAAAAAAACACATTTTCGGATTTTCTACTCCAAATAGGGCAAAACTGGCACGCCAGTCTGAAAGTACAGGAAGAGGCCGTTGTATTGCCGTATAGTGCATCGAAAGCCATTAAAAGGTCGAGAAATGGCGCCACTTTGAAATTTAGGTTACACAAGTAAATTAATGCGTACTTGTTGGCTTTAAAAGCCAGTAACTCACTTTTCAACGTTTTGATCCCAAAAATGCACCTTTTTTCTCAGACCTAGTGGAAAATGTACATCTTTCACTAAGCAAATCGTTGCGCCATACGTCAGGCAAAGTTGGTTTTTCGCGAAATTTTTTGAACTACTCCTCCCCACCCCACACCACCCTCATAAAATACCTACAGATCAATTATTGGAAAGAAAGGCCAGAAAAGTCGTAAACTGTCATTTGCCCTTTCAAGAAAGCGGCAAAAACACGAGTAACTGGCTTTTAAAGCTTAAAGGCACACAAGATCTACGCTGTTTCCACAAAAGGAGCCCTAGAACCTAAAACCCCCTTTTGTGAAAACATGCTAGATCTTGTGTGCCTTTAGCTTTAAAAGCCAGTAACTCGTGTTTTTGCCGTTTTCTTGAAACGGCAAATGACAGTTGAAGACTTTAATGGCCTTTCTATCCCATAATTTACTTGTGTGAGATCTATCCCATAATTTCTTTATTTGAGACCTAGAGGTTATGCTTAGGTTAGAAAAAGGCCATTTTCTGGTATTGTTACTCAAAATACAGGAAACTTCCATCCATTAAACGCAATCTACATGAAGAGAACGTTGTATTGCCGTATAGTGCATCGAAATCCATTGAAAGCTCGAGAAATGGCGCCACTTTGAAGATATTAGGGTACACAAGTAACTTTGAGAGATTAAGGTTAGGTTACAAAAAAACACATTTTCGGATTTTCTACTCCAAATAGGGCAAAACTGGCACGCCAGTCTGAAAGTACAGGAAGAGGCCGTTGTATTGCCGTATAGTGCATCGAAAGCCATTAAAAGGTCGAGAAATGGCGCCACTTTGAAATTTAGGTTACACAAGTAAATTAATGCGTACTTGTTGGCTTTAAAAGCCAGTAACTCACTTTTCAACGTTTTGATCCCAAAAATGCACCTTTTTTCTCAGACCTAGTGGAAAATGTACATCTTTCACTAAGCAAATCGTTGCGCCATACGTCAGGCAAAGTTGGTTTTTCGCGAAATTTTTTGAACTACTCCTCCCCACCCCACACCACCCTCATAAAATACCTACAGATCAATTATTGGAAAGAAAGGCCAGAAAAGTCGTAAACTGTCATTTGCCCTTTCAAGAAAGCGGCAAAAACACGAGTAACTGGCTTTTAAAGCTTAAAGGCACACAAGATCTACGCTGTTTCCACAAAAGGAGCCCTAGAACCTAAAACCCCCTTTTGTGAAAACATGCTAGATATACTTGGGGAGCAGAGAATGAAAGTCACCGCGCTACCGGCCACTCCTAAAAACTTCTAAATTCAGTTAATAATTCTTCTCTTTGGTTATTACTAAGAGGATTTCAAATGAAAGTGTATTTCATCTTCAATCTCATGTGGCCCGAGTGGAAGCCCAGATGGGCTCTTGTTTAATACATGAACGCGGGTGTAGGAGGCGGGAAAACGAAGGAGTGTGGACAACATGCGAGCCAGCGAGCCATGCGAGCCAACGATGCGAGCCATGCGAGCCATGCGAGCCATGCAAATAAAAAACATGCGAGCCATGAAAAAAACCTCACATACAAAAAATAAATAAAATACTCACATACAATTGCTGCGAATTCCTATCAAAGCTGCATGTAGGAGGGTCTGAATGGGGTTAACTGACTACTGACAAACGGCCTTAAAAATAACTGACAAATGACAAATGACGATTTTTTTACTGACAACCGAAAAATAACTGACAACTGACAAATTTGTTTTTTGTGGGTCAAACATTGTAAATTTTCTCTAGTAATGATTAACTAGGACTAACTGACAACTGATAAATGTCCAAAATTTTAACTGACAACTGACATGTAGACCCCCCCCCCCCCCCTATGGTTGGCGAAATGGTGCACAAATTCAACAAACGTAATGCATTCACATTCAACATTGATATGCATTCACGTTCAACGATGTTATTCTTGTTCAAGAATATATTCGTTGGCAACAAAAATATTCATTCACATTCAACGATATTATTCTTGTTCAACGATATATTCATTCACGTTCAACGATACTTTTCGTGTTCAAGAATATATTCATTCACGTTCAACTGTATTATTCTTGTTCAAGAATATATTCATTCAGCAAAAAATATTCATTCACATTCAACGATATTGTTCTTGTTCAACGATATATTCATTCAACGAAAAATATATCCATTCAACAATTCGTGCGCACCCAGCTCTACGCATCATTGTGCCCAGTCTCCCACGGCACTATAATTCGTGACGAGGACATCTCGATTTCACTCACACGATTTCATATTTCACAAGATGGCGTCGGATCGTGTAGGTGAACTGGAATTGGAGGGTACAATTCGGCGGTGTGTCCGCGAAGAGATGAGAACATTTCGGGGTGGAAGTACGCAAAGCCATTTAAGCCGTACACGGACCTTGATACAAGGAACATCGTCTTCAGCGGCACGAGAGATTGAATCGAATATGAATGGGGCCTGCGGAACACCGAATTATGGCGGGAAACGGAGACTAAGTGTGCCCGGCCATCCATTTCGGCCCCTGTCATTGTCAGGCAAACGAAAAAAAAACGTGCAACCCCGATACCGAAAAGTGTGTATCTAATCGACTGTGTAGCACAAGATAGCGACGATGAGGAGTTGGCGGAGATGGCAGATTCATTTGCATTTCGCGAACAGTATGTAGTCATAAAAGGAGAGACACCTGGACTCTCTGTATGTATAATAATAATAATAATAATAATGGTTTATTAACAGTACTTCCACTGGGTGGCTCTTCGCCTGTTAATCTAAATAATGTAAAATATAAAATGTTGATAAAATATGGCTAAGATATAACTGAGATGTAATGATAACCGTACTAAGGATTAAAATATGGCTATACGTAACTATTGTAAAATTAATCAATGGAGTCTGTCGGCAGCGCAGTTCTTTAGATATCGTTTCGATAACCGACAAAATTCAGCAAAGGTTTCAGAGTTCCTAATATTTACAGGTAGATTATTGAACACGGATGAACTGGTATCCTGGAATGTGCCATTTTCAGGTGGGACCTTTAACTGTTTACTGCTGGCTGACCGTAGTGTTCTATTGGGTATGTACAATTCTAATGAAAGATAAAGTGGCCAGTCACTATAATGAAGGGCCTTATATACGAGCTTTAACAAGTGGAATTTTCTGCGTTCTAAGACGGGTAGCCAACAAAGTTTTAAGATATCGGTTCTACTAGCATAACGATTGAGAACAAAACCAGCAGCAGCAAGTTGGACACGCTGTAAGCGTTTGACAAGATAGCCAGGAATTGGGTGTAGCACAACATCATTAAAGTCAAGCTTTCGTAAAATGAGACTTTCAACTAAATGCTTCCTAAGCATGAAAGGTGCTAAATGTTTCAGTTTTCTAATAATAGATAAAACAGAATAACAAAATGATATAGTAGAGTTTACGTCATCGGTCCACTTTAAGTGCTGTTGAATTTGCGTCCCGAGAAAGCGAGCAGAAGTCACTCTTTCAAGCTGTTTGCCACCCACAGAGAGACGAATAGTATAGTCATCCATATTATGAACCCGGGAGAGCTGAGCAGTGGAGAACAGCATGACTTTCGTTTTTTTTGGATTAAGCACGAGGTTAGAAGCGACGGACCATGATGTTAATTGGTCAAGGGCATATTGTAGCCGGTCCTCGCACTCTTTAATTTTCATGGGCTTGCCGTGAGTGTATATCGTAGTGTCATCGGCATACTGATATGATGTCACCAACTTCATACGATCCGATAGGTCATTAACATACAAGTTAAATAGGACTGGTCCAAGGATTGACCCTTGTATGATGTATGGTGTATGGTAGAAAAAAACGTAGTTTTATGTCCACCAGTATGGTATGATATGCAGAGCTGTAACAAGCAAGTTTATTTTATGCAATAATCATCTATCAGTAGGTGGTCTATAGCTATACATATTAGGGAAGTTCATTTAATGGTTAGTGGCCAGGATAAAGCAAACTGTAGGGAATGAGGAAAGAAACATGGGAGTTAGGTTACCTGTGAATTGATAAATCCCCAGAGTCTGGGGAGTAAAAGAAAGAGTTACAACTCCCTCCCTCTCCATTCCTTACTCTCTCACCACATCATGTAACCCACAGGTAACCAAACTCCTATTTTCCTTTTCTCTCAGTTCATTGTATGTATGTTTGCATCAGTACAACCAAAAGGTCAACCAATTCTTCCCTGCTGCTCTAAAACTAGGCTCAGTAAAACTACTGGAAAATGTTACTTTCAAGCAGTGTCATCTGGATATTTGTTGTATACTTATTTAAAAAAAAATGCATGTACATCAGTAGACTGTACAATTATTTTTATTAATATTCACTCCAGTATGATCTTTGTTGAACAGAAATAAAGTTGTTTATTTTTTATGTGATGATTTACTCTACAGTTCCTAATCTTAAAGTGCCGATGAACAATATATTTTTATTTTAGATATCAATTCTAAATCAAGTGAATGGTAAAATCTATTTTGCTTTGAATGCTGTGCCACTGAGTTAAGGTTTTAATATCCAAAATGCTAATTACATGACGTCAGGGGATGTATCTGCAATCACTTCTTAGTGGTTGTGAATGGGCGTTTCTACTGATATAGCCATTGAAAACACATTTCTAACATTTTATTTCAACCCTGATAATTTGAAAAAATTGTAACATTTTGTATAATAGATACCTCCCCTGACGTCATGTAATTATCATTTTGGATATTAAAACCTTAACTCAGCGGCACAGCATTCAAAGCAAGATATATTGTGCCATTCTACTATTCACTTGATGTGGAATTGATATCTAAAATAAATCAAAAATAAGGTTCATAGGCACTTGATCAATGCAAAGCACATAATTATGCAGATCTGTGGAATGGTTCTAACCAGCAATAGATCCACAATGAATATCCTTAGCTTAGCATGTTTCCTTGTAAACAAGATACTCATTACGTATTCATGTAATCTAGCACAATATGATTGGCTGGCATCTGACAGAACAAACAATAGACTGTTTCCTTTCGATTAGGAACTAATTTCCCTTTTCCTTCAGGTACTTCACTACGTTTGTCTACTCATCCAAAGAGAAATAACATTTTGTAAACAAAAATTGAAATCTTGGCTCATAAATTGACACAGTGATAACTATATTCATGATTACACCAAATTCATTGTGGAGGCTCTAATTTCAAAATTCGAGAAGTGCTTTTATGAGAACATAGCCTTTATTACTTGAAAGATAATATCAACATTAATTAGTAATATGGCTTATTTTAAGTTGTAATAATTACAGCGAAGTTATTTGGAATTGAATTACTGGTACGTCAATATTACAGAGCTTTAATTGTACTTGGTGAAGGTACATACTTCCTTACACTTCATGCATGGGTGACTTCATACAAGGTCTCTTACTTAAAAAAACTATCATTAGATTTAACCACAAATTATACTCCACTGTACTATATTCATTTTTCCAATGTGAAGGTTTGATTATTCAATATTAGAAATTTAGTGGCAGTAAACTAGATGCTCAATAATATGCTAATGAAACTTCAAGAATGCTACTCAATACTGTAATTGTGCAGAGTGCAGCAAGCTCACAATGCATAAAGCTACATACATTTTAAGAACTCTCCCAGAATTTAATCCTGCAGTTACACTATAGACTGTGAAAATGAATACTTTAGTACAAGTACCTTGTAACAGGACACAGCCCTCTTCCATCCCCTGTTCTCAAGCTATACTAAGAAATCATCCTAAGCATAACATAACTTATTATGCAGTCTTATTTTTTTGTCATCAACTTCTTTACTTACTGAATCTGTGTAGGTTGCTCTTGGGACAATAGTATGCTACAATAATGTTTAAAATTATCAGGCTTATGTGTACCTTCAGGGCCATAATTTTAGTTTGAAGAAACTGCTGCAGTCAGTAGTAGCATGAAACATGGACATAATATTATATACAGTACATCAATCTTTCATCAGTACACTCCTTAAAAAAGCTCTTCTCTATTTAGAAAGCAAATGTTTTCTACATATCTAAAAATGACACGAGAGTGACAGGTCACCAGGTGCATGGAAGCTGTTTCCATTGCAACAAAATTTTGGACCTATCTGCATGCTGCCAACATGTAAGATGATATTGCCAGATGGAAAAGCCAGCTTCATAACTAATATACCGTATGCCAGCACAGTTTCTTTATCTCTTACTCTCATAGATTGGGGAAAAACTCTGCTCATAGGTAGTTGTATTTATTTTGTTATAAACAGTAGACAAGTACTATTTCAAAAATAAATTTAAGGACGAATGTTCTGATAATATCACACCATAAAATCTAAAGCCTGATTATATAAGTCAATTCCAAAGCTATCTGATGGCTCCAATGGCTTAACATATTGTTTCAGTTGCTCGATTACATCATCAGGTATTTCCAGTGTAACATCATCAACAACAACAGTGGAAAGGCCACCATCCGTTGGATGATGCGACTGTGGATCAAACCCGTACCAGTAGTGGTCTTCAGTTGTACCTTCCACATCTGCAACATCTGCAACTGTAGTCAGTTCACGGTTTCTTAAATCAATCATCCCATTGGTCCATATCTGCACTGGACTCCAATTATGCTCAGTACGAATTGGATGATGATTCCAGGCTAAAACAAAGCTCTCAAGAGCTCTGTTTATTCTTGGCAAAAAGATATAATGTAGAACAAATAAATTAAGAGCATTACTCCTATGGACTGAAATGTGTAGTAGAATACATGAGTAACAACACGAAACACATCTCGCCACAGTCGTTCAATTCTTTGATTTTGGGTAGATGTACCTGCCAGATAACTCCCCCGGTTTTCACCTCTAACTTCTTGCATCACCTCCCAGACACCAATATTTTCTCCCCCTTATCAGTTCGCACTCGAGATGGCCATTCATATTTTTCAGTGGCACCAATAAACTTCTCGATAACAGTATCACTTCTATTGTTGGTTGAGCAACTCAAGAATGTAATAAGGCGTGAAAAGCCATCTATACCTCCATGTATCACAAATCCCCATGTCACTAAGCTGTGATGGCCATCTATATGCCATAAACTGTTTGGGCCAGGCACGGAGTACGACCTCCTGGAGATCACAACTGCCCATCGTATTCTGGAATTCTCTGGATCAATACGTGCAATGCTTGCTCTTACTCTGTCACGTTGTAATTTGTACCCTAAAGATCTCAGATGCCCAGACACTAAAGAATAGCCAACTAAAGTCCCATGATTTCGCATGAACTCTTCAATAATGCTATCTAACTCGTCATCAGAAATGGCTGTAAATCCAGTAGCCTCCTTTATTCCATACTCAGAAATCCTTCGCTGCAGGTTCCATCTTGATACCTGTAGAAGTTCAGAAATACCTTTCCAAGAAAACCCAGTCGAGCGAAGATTCAGTAGCACTTCTTCTGTTATGACATATTTTGGTCGTTCAGGATTTCCAGTCCTTATAACTTCTTTGACATCCAAAAGGTATATAGCTATTTGTGTGCAAGTTGACTGACGATGCCTGTTCCAACTCTCATGTATAATATACATATTCCTAAGGACTTCTTCTAAAGTCATCCTGTTGTTGTTCACTAACGCAGTAACGGTAATACTTGCTGTAAAGCAAGTATCGCATGCTCCAGTCGAATCTGAAATGCTTCACGAGTAACAGGATCATTTGTATCCCAAGCCGTTTCACATTCTGCAAGGAGATCTACTACCGCAGAGAAGAACGTGGTAGAGTCCAATCACAGGCTTCCCAGACTCGACGTATATTTCCCGCTTATTAGTCTGTTGGGTTACCTGTGGTTTATCGATTAGTTTCATAACGATCTCAGAAGAGTTTAAATAATAGAGGTTTTGCACCACCACGTGATGGCAGCCATGTTGGTGGCCAGAACAATACAATGTTATTACTTTGAGATTTAATTTTTCACATGATTGAACAAATCTCATTGTTCTGGCCACCAACATGGCTGCCATCACGTGGTGGTGCAAAACCTCTATTGCTTTACCGATTCCTACGAAATGAATCTTCAATAATAAAATATTGATACTTAATGAAGTTGTGTGAGTGGTTTTTTGGCGATTTGGGGCCTTCTAAAGCAGTTTATTAGGATTCGAAATTTTGACCGTTGGCTGAGGCTCAAACAAAATTTACAAGGTAGGCAAGTCGACCTCGCCAAAGTACAGACTTACCTCAAAGATCACACCAAAATCGGCACTTTTCTTCCTCGTTCGCTATTCGGCTTTCGGCACAGGAGGGAATAGTTATCAAGCAACATCTGACCAGAGATTTAGGAAAATCCAAGGCAAATTTATCATCGCCAAACGGCCTCCTCGAGACCCAAAAAGCGCGACCTTCCAATGATCTGTAAGAACCAGAATGACCAAAGCGGTCCAAATTTTTCCCGACCCTACCCAAAACGATGCAAATCGCCTTTTTTTCATGGGGGACCCATGAAAAGCAATTATTTAAACTCTTCTGAGATCGTTATTAAACTAATCGATAAACCACAGGAAACCCAACATACTAATAAGCGTGAAATATACGTCGAGTCTGGGAAGCCTGTGGTCCGATTACCGTCAGCCATTTTGACTTCTTTGTCAGCTGACTTACCGTGGGAGACTGGGCACAATGATGCGTAGAGCTGGGTGCGCACGAATTGTTGAATGGATATATTTTTCGTTGAATGAATATATCGTTGAATGTGAATGAATATTTTTTGTTGAATGAATATATTCTTGAACAAGAATAATACAGTTGAACGTGAATGAATATATTCTTGAACACGAAAAGTATTGTTGAACGTGAATGAATATATCGTTAAACAAGAATAATATCGTTGAATGTGAATGAATATTTTTGTTGCCAACGAATATATTCTTGAACAAGAATAAAATCGTTGAACGTGAATGCATATCAATGTTGAATGTGAATGCATTACGTTTGTTGAATTTTTGCACCATTTCGCCAACCATACCCCCCCCCCCCCCCCCCCCCCTCCCATTCATACCCTCATGTAGTAGTTGATCCCAGTCTGAACACTACTTTTAATTGAGAAAATACCGGTTTGAATTAACATATTGCCGCGCCGCTTTAGTGATGAAAGATGTTTGATTTATCTCATTTTAAATGAACACTGTTCACTTTTGAACACCTTTTTGCTTTTAATATAGGCTTTCCACTTGTTAGATTTCATGCCTAAAACAACGATACTATCGATCGTTTTGAAAATCCCAAGCGTAGTTTCTTGTATTCAGTAAGAGTACTGGAGAAGCCATTTGAGTGTTACACGCGCGCTGTAGCAATGCAAATAAAAAAACATTTCCCTGCCTTTACCTTTTATTTTAGATTTCAAAATGGCCATATAATAAAACTCTTATTAACCGATATACCTTCGTTATGTTTGGAAAGCTTTATTTAAGGTAATAATTATTGTAGACTTATGCTATAATTCTCAAGGACGGCTCTCCAACTAGGCGGACCGAGATAATAGTCGTGGTTACACGAACCCCATTTACCTAGGTAAATAGCCGATTTACCTAGGTAAAGTGATTTAACGCGTGTAACCGATTGTACCCTCAGTAAATTTCCCTAGGTAAATTTCCATGGTGACGTCAAGGAGAACAATGGTATTGCCCATGACAGCTCCCTAGCTACAGTGTAGGGGTCGCCAGTCTCCCCAGATGGCTCAGCCAATAAAATTCGGTCTTTTGACAGCGCGGGGAAATTCGTGACAAGTTTGTTTACTTTATGCCGAAAAGGGAAATCACTCTCGTCTCGGTAGTGCTTTTAGTTGACTTTTGAAGCTCTTTGAGAATATGGCGCAGTTCCGGAGAAAGATGAAAGTATTGAATTTGAACTATATCAATCAAATATACAAAGAATTGCATAGTTATGTTTATTTATGTTAGGCTTTGTGTAGTAATAGATGAGTCTATGCTTTTATTAGAATGAATCCTGAGCCAGACGAAGAAGAATACTTCAATGGATACTTATTTCATCAGAGAAGGCAGGAACAGAACACAAACACTGGGCCATCTCCACTGTACGGATACAACTATCTTGCGACCCTGAATAATCAGAATCAAGGCAACTTTAGTTTCATACCTGATGTGGCTCCTTACAGTGCAGAAACTCCTTCATTTCATCCCTGAAGGTCTCCCTAACAGCGAAACAAGCGCCGCCAGTTTGTCATTAGCTGAATATCCCCGTCAATATTTATCTGGTTTGAATATCCCCGCCAAAATCACTCGGGTGGAAAATTCCTACACTTCCGTGTAACCTGTGTACCCTAGGTAAACTGAAACCCTAGACAAGTTTACCAAGGATCAAATTTACTGGGGAAACAACTTTTACCTTGGGTCGTGTAACCGCGACTATATAAAATAATGTGGGTCCGCGACCCCAGAAATGTTCATATGTACACGACAAAAATAGGTGTCGTGCCGAAAACTTTTGGGTCCGCGGATCAAATTTAGGGGTGTAGACACTTGGCCAAAATGCTTGGTTACAGGCACCAATCCCATTCACACGACACGTTGTACAATGTAACCAACTGTTGCAAAAAGCTTTGCTATTGATATTTTATACCTGTTAGCTGTTGGCTCATCATCAGTTCAGCCGCGGATTTTATGTCCGTGGCTCGAATTACCATGTGTTTTCAGGGCTAGGGTTTTGGGGTTTTCGTTGCAAATGAATGTGAGAAGGTAAGTATTCAGCTTCCGCCAGTGTGTGCTTTGCTTACTGGTTGTCAGTCAACTTGGAGAATGGATTTGATGCGAGTTGAAAAATGCGAGTTGCGAGTTTAAAAATGCGAGTTGCAAGTTTAAAAATGCGAGTTGCAAGAAAAGAAAATTGAGATTAGAGTTTCTGCAATGGTAAATGCTTTTTGAGGTGGAAAAAATCTAATTTTCCGTATGCAGGAACCCGAGTCAGTCGACGAAACGTGGACCCCTGCTTCTGGATCCCTAGAAAAATGAAACGTTTTTAATTTTATACCAGCGTATACCTCGCTGTAAGTTTTATTTTGTTCTCTTTACCCTCACAGTTATTCACAGCTAAGTCCTTTCTAATTCTAATTTACAATATTTCGATTACAATCACAATTCAGTTCAATCTATTACTTAGTTTCTCTGATCCGCTTCCAGCGACGAACAAAATGTAGGAAGTCCTACCTCCCCCGTCCACATTTCTAATGTGCTTCCCTTGGACACTGAAAACAATTTCTTTATGGGAGTACCCATTCCTTCATAAAGGTGGGAGATGCAAAATGTCTCCTGATGAATATATAGTGGCCCGAGTGAAAGCCCAGTGGGCTTGGCCGCTCTACAATACAATCGACATAGCTGTATGTCAGTGCGTTCCCGAATCCATAGCGCTAAACCCATGAAACGTCAACAGTTCTGTAACACACATGCGACTTCTAAACTAAAACCGTGACAACCGTTGTTTCCAAAGATTTTCCAGCGAGAATCGAAATCACCTTTCTGAATGAAAGTCACCCTTTGTTGATATTGCCACAGGGGTCCGGCCAACAGTCTGTTCATCTCTGTTCTGTTTGTTTCGGTCTGTTCATCTCGGTTCTGTATATGGAGAATACTGATTCCGAAAGGTCGTAAAAATGCTTGCTTTTTATCGTTAATCGGAAAGAAAGTCAAATTCTCTTGGACTTGGCTCAGCCGATCTTCGAAATTTCCACACTGCGACAGATCATGTCTTTAATTTTCCCCGCCATTTTTTCCTTTAACATTTCAACACGCACTTTTCCTATTCCCGGTCAACTGAATAATGATTTGTATGAGTGTTTCATCATCAGTACTGGAAATAATCGATTGAACTTTAATTTGTCTGGCTAAATTTTGTTTTTGATTAATATGGCTCGCATCGCTGGCTCGCATGCCTCGCACATTGTACAGACCCATACTAAAAACTCAAATAAATTTTTATTGCAAGTAAGTATTAAACGGAAGTTAAACAGGGAAGAGCCCCGGGGAAATAAAGAAAGCCGAGAAAAGTTTCAGGGAAAAGAAACTTCTGCAGCACACTCAACGGCATAATTCCCCTTTTAGCTTTGTCGAGTGAGAACTTTGAAAAAGGTTTTAAATAAGTTAAACTGTAGCTCTTGCAAATCCTCCAACTGTAGCTGGGTCTATCAAAGTTTATATTTATATGAAACACATCAATTAGCCTTTTCGCCAATTGTCCCTGTTTCAAACGTTTCGAAACGTCAGCTTATTTCAGCTACTCTGTAAATTTGAGGATAAATAAAGTGTATGTATGTATGTTTGCACTTCTTACAAAGCCTCTGAAAAAAACATTTTTATTCCGCCGTTCCGTCAAGCCGTCAAGCCGCCAAGCCGTCGAGCCGCCAAGCCGTCGAGCCGCCAAGCCGTCGAGCCGTCGAGCCGTCAAGCCGTCAAGCCGCAAATTACACCATCCGTTCCACGCACGCTGTAGCAATGCAAATTTAAAAGAAATTCCCTGCCTTTATCTTTTATTTTAGATTTCAAAATAGCCATATAATAAAACTGTTATTAACCGATATACCTTTGTTATATTTGAAAAGCTTTATTTGAGGTAATAATTATTGTAGACCTGCTATAATTCTCAAGCAAGGCTCTCCAACCAGGCGGACCGAGATTTATGGGTCTGCGGACCCAGAATGTTCATATAATGTACACGACAAAAATAGGAGTCGTGCCGAAAACTTTTGGGTCCGCGGACCAAATTTAGGAGTGTAGACACTCGGCCAAAATGCTTGGTACAGGCACGAATCGCATTCACACGACACGTTGTACAATGTAACCAACTGTTGCAAAAAGCTTTGCTAGCGCTATTGATATTTATACCTGTTAGCTGTTGGCTCATCATCAGTGGCTCGAGTTACCATGTGTTTTCAGGGCTAGGGTTTTGGGTTTTGGTTGCAAATGAATGCGAGAAGGTAAGTAATTCAGCTTCCGCCAGTGTGTGCTTTGCTTACCGGTTGTCGGTCAGTGTACTGGTTAATGGGAGTGATGCAAGTTGAAAAATGCGAGTTGCAAGAAAAAGTAAGAAAACTGAGATTAGAGTTCCTGCAATGGTAAATGCTTTTTGAGATGGAAAAAATCATTTTTTTCGTACACAGGAACTCCGAGTCAGTCGACGAAACGTGGACCCCCCTTCTGGATCCCTAGAAAAATTAACCAGCGTATACCTCGCTGGACGTTTATTTTGTTCTCTTTACCCTCACAGTCCTTTCTAATTCTAATTTACAATATTTCGATTGCAATCACAATTCAGTTCAATCTATTACTTAGTTTAACTATTCCCTTTCTTCTATCTCTGATTCTTCCAGCAACGAAAGCAATGTGCATCTTGAGGAAGTCCTCCCTTGGACACTGAAAACGATTTCTTTATGGGAGTACCCCTTCCTCCATAAAGGTGGGACATACACTACGGGGACATGCAAAATGTCTCCTGGTGTCTGCTCACCTTAAAGGGTGTCTGGCTGCATTAATATATATATATATAGTGGCCCGAGTGAAAGCCCAGTGGGCTTTTGTTCCAATATACATTCGATATAGCCGCTCTACGTAGCTGTATCGTAGCCGTATTTCAGTGCGTTCCTGAATCCATAGCGCTAAACCCATGAAACATCAACAGTTCTGTAACACACATGCGACTTCTAAATAAACCTGAAAACTTATAACAATCATCATTTCCGTGACAACCGTTGTTTCCATCGATTTTCCAGCGAGAATCGAAAAAAGTCACCCTTTGTTGATGTTTCCAAAAGGGTCCGGCCAATTTTATAATTAATTTCCTCCCAGGAGTTCAGTTTCGCTCGTTTTTCCTGTTCTATCATTTTTTGTTTGGTTTAGTACTTTTCTTCTTTATCCTACTAGTTCGTTCATGTCATTTGCAGTTCGATAAATTGTTTTTGCAATCCGAAAAGTAGTTTATTCAGTTCTGTATATTCGATTCATATCCGTAAGCCATGTTCTGTTCGGTTTCGGTCAGTTCAATTTTCTCAATTTCTTTGTGTACATGTATGTTTCAACATCGGGTTCGGTTTCCAGTTCTATTTATTCTATTCGTGCACTCAGCTCAGTTTTCTTGGTTCATACTCTAGTCCGGGTTCAGTTCAGACTCTGTTCTCCAGTTCGCTTAGTTCTAAACTTCTCGGCTCTTTAAATTTCTATTCTGTTTATTTCGGTCTGTTCATCTCGGTTCTGTATCTGGAGAATACTGATTCCAAAAGGTCGTCAAAAAATATGCTTGCTTTATGTCGTTAATCGGAAATAAAGTCGAATTCTCTTGGACTTGGCTTAGCCGATCTTCGAAATTTCCACTCTGCACTGCGATATATCGTCTTTTCGCCGCCATTTTTTCCTATATTGGCTATAACATTTCAACTCGCAACACGCACTTTTCAACTCGCACTTTCCCTATATCCCCGGTCATCTGAATAAGGATTTGTGTTTCATCATCAGTACTGGAAAGAATCGATTGAACTTTAATTTGCCTGGCTAAATTTTGTTTTTGATTAATTATTTTTTTTTGCATGGCTCGCATCGCTGGCTCGCATGCCTCGCATGGCTCGCATGCCTCGCATGGCTCGCATGCCTCGCATGGCTCGCATGCCGCATGCCTCGCATGGCTCGCATGCCTCGCATGGCTCGCATGCCTCGCTGGCTCGCACATTGTAAAGGGTCCACAATAGGGTCCTCAGATCCCGCTTTCCCACCTCATTTTTTCTCTTAATCCCACCATCCACCCTTCTTTAGACTTCTTTACGTTGAAATCCCGATCCCACCCTTATTTTTTAACTACAATTGTTTTTCTGCGTTAATTATTACAATAATGATAACATGAAATACCCACCTTCATTAAAATCCGGATAGCTGCCAAGTAAACAGACTAAACACGATTTGATGATGTTCCTGACCCTTGGACGAACACGCAAAGTCACACAAACGGTACGCGACATGCTGTTGACATATGGAAGACGAAGATTGTTCGTTTTGAAGAGTTAACACACGGTCACGTGGAAATTATAATCCCGTATCCCGCTTCCCGCCAACCTCAAAAACATGAAATCCCGCTTCCCGCTCGTACCTGAAATCCCGCGTCCCACTCCTGTTTTTAGCTCGCATCCCGAATCCCACCCTCGAAATAAGCCCGATCCCGCCATCCCGCCAAACCTATTGTGGACCCTCATTGTACAGACCCGTTGTTTTCTTGTTGTACGAGTTTAACCTCAATACGGCTTACGCTGTTAGTGTTAACTCCCTGTCGCTGTAGTGAGATAGTAAAGTCGTTCCGCATTTCTGTTAATTCTGCTTCGAGGTTGCACATAGTCATACGTAGTTCGGAAAGAGATTTCAAATTGCGGGGTGACAGGCCTCGAATGGAATCCAACGAATTTCTTCGTTTCCGGCTGGCTTTCGGTGTTTCAGGAGCGTGGGCTTGAGAAACAAATGATTCCTGGGCTTTATTGTCGGTTAGAACATTCGTCTCCAGCGGCTTGACTTTGTCACATGCGACTTTCTGTGCCTTTTTAGCCTTTGAAGCTGTATACATTGCCTTGAGGTTATGTATGACGTCTTTGTTGACGTTTGCTGCCGCTTCGTTTGTGTCTTCATCTTTCAGCAGAAGGTTTACTCTCTCTCTGAGACTTTCGAATTCTGACTTGGTCCATAAGTCATATCCAATACCTTGGCACATAATAACTCCCGTCGTTAAGTAAACATGGATTGTAAATAGGAGTAGATCATTACTAATTGTTAACGGCGATTCTTCGTCCCCAGAGTCATCCACCAGGTGGCTGGGTTGTTGACTATAACATAGCTTTAATTCAATGCTATCGAATGTGTCCTCTTTCCCATTTACATGATCAATCCACTTGACGGTATACTCGTTCCCGGGGGGGGTGACTCCCATATAAAAGGGGTGGGGATGCTCGTCGGACATTTTCGATTTGACCCCTAAGAGGTACTAAAATGGGCGTGGCTCAAGCTTATTTTGACCCCTAAAAGATAATAAAAATGTAAATTGATAACAGCTTTTTTGTTCAATTGACACCCGACCCCTAAAAGGTACCGCTTTACATAGAAATGTCTGTGTTTGATGGTGGATACCCTAAGTGGTACCAAACTCCTGATTTTGACCCCTAAAAGGTACGACGAGCATCCATGTACCCCTCACATAAGGGAGTTCCCCCCCGGGTACTCGTTGCTAACTTCTAGTGTTTCAAAGTATCGGTCCTGCAAAGCCTTGACCCAGAACAGAATATTCTCTTGTGAAGTTTTGAACGCCACGCAATGTGCCAATGGTTCGTAGAGATCCAACGCAATTTCTTCGAAAATTAGCTTTTTCTGTTTTCCTGTCTTTTCCAAAAATGGTTTTAAAGCATATTTGTCACGTATTTCTTCCATTTCTCCTAAAATGGTACTAAGAGACACAAGATCCATGACCGCTCATCCAAGCCTGCGAAAATGACAAACACTAAACTTACAATATTTACATTACATGCATGGTAATTGCGTTCGACGAAGGAGAACGCAACCTAATCTGGTGACGGGTTCTCTGTGCCTATGTGTGACATGTTTGCGTACGGTAGGCAAAGTTCAGTTTGTGGATGTATTACAAAAAGCCTCGATATCATGAACGGCCGGGAAACTGGTAACTACACGATGCTCGAAGCAAATTAAAACCGCCATGTGAACGTCGAGTAAGTGTGTTATTTTCCCAATCCAATGCAATAATGTTTAAAGAGTTAGCAAGTACGATATATCAAAGCCTGAGGATTAATACTACATTCAGGCAGAGAGTTAATCTATAACGACACTTTGATAATCTATGATTACTTCTAGTTATAATAGAGAATTCTCTAATTCTCAGAGAATGTGTGTTACTGCATTGGTTCGAGGAATACGTTCCATTTTTTAGCTACAGCTCCAGGGTGGTTTTTATGGTTTTTCGTATACGGCAGAACACAACATTTAATTATAGGCCAGATCGTGTGAAAGGTATAAGTGCGCTAGGTTCTATCAGTTCCAACGGGCTGGCTGGTGCACATTCAAAATAAACCGGCCAATTCTTACGAAAGTATCTCAGTGTAGTGCGTGAGTGAGAATGAGATTGTTTCAATAGACCCTTTGCACGTGACGTCATAGCCGCCATGTTGGTGTACAGTTAACAATAGATTCTTCGTTAGCTTCTTTTGTTCTGTACACCAACATGGCCGCCATGCCCTTTGTCGTTTGAATCTCTGGGGATTGAGTGCAAACCATCTATAGTTCCAAATAGTCAACAACACCTTTTGCTAAGCTTGGATGATTTGATGCCGCAGTTTGGGAATCGGGAATTATAAATGGTTGCACATGACATCACGGCGGCCACGTTGGTGTACCTTTAATAATAGATTCCTCGTTAGCTTCTTTTGTTAGGTAAACCAACATGGCCGCCATTGCAACCCATCTATACGAGCAATAGTCCTTTTTACGGCATAAAATAGTCCAGTTCCGGCTTCCCTTTCGCCCGCGCTCCGTAAACTGAATACTGAAGGCAAAAAGCCTACGGAGCGCGGTCTCCAGTAGCTTTTACATGCGCATGTCAGAAATGTATAACCAGGCGATCACCATAAAAATGTGGAGGTCGCTTGGATACGTAGTTCTTAAAATAATGCAGTCGAACCTAGACCTCTAGCTCTTTACAACGGCCACCCTCGGGACAGAACTGAGGTTTACTGGCCGATCTGAAATATGATACCATACGCCAAAAAAGGCATTACTTGTCGATGCTTAGTCACCACGGATACTGGAGTACTAATACTGGAGTAAAAGCTCGATTAATACACACTCAATACCCGACACGGGGTTTGTTGGATTAGCCGTGTGGTCGTTACCGCTACGAGTTCTCCACTGATTTGTGAAGAGCTCGTATCTTCGCCCTGTGTGAAAGGTCTTTCCGGATACATACCAGCAGAAACTTGATACGTTACCCCTTTGATTCACCGTCCAATAAAAACTGGAATTCTGATAATGCAGCATTATTTCAATGGATGGAGGCTCAAAGAAACGAAAATATAACATTCATTACTTGTTTTTTTTTTGGCGACGTGTTTTCCCTTCTTCGATCAGTTCACAAATCTCGAGGAGCTGAAATTTAAATATTGTTCAATCATTTTTGGGCTATTTACGGTCGTACTATTGCTTTTAAAATCATCAAAAATCTAATGAGTTGAAAATGAATTGAGTTATAACAATGAATTTCTTCATTTATACAATTGTTTTTCAGGTGTCAGACATTTGATACTTACAATCTTAGAGAATTATCTTTTAATAAGCGGAGCTGACACAGAAACAGCAAAAGGAGTTACAATTAGCCGGTAACAAAACGAGCAGGGGACTGGAACCGAGTCAGTAAAACTAATTCAATTAATAACTAGTCAAAGTGAGAATTATTTTCCAAAGGAACAGATCAAACATATAGGTAGTCTGGAACGTTTGGTGAACTTTGGTCCAATATTGACGATGCTATAAGGCATCAAATATGTCAATTTTCCCATTCAAACTCTCTTCTTTTTTAACGTTGTCCCTCCAAACCATACATTCATTGTAAAATTTTGGAGGGACAAAGACATTTCAATTGCTTTATAATTCAGACAAGATTCACTTGAATCACGTCAAACTTAGCAGACATGCTAATTTCAACATGCTCTACCATGTGATGAACTTCATTTTAGAATTAGAGTAATTCTGATAAATTCGGTCCCAGTCCCCTGCACATTTTGTTACCGGCCAATTAGGTTATCTCTTTAATAAACGAAATTGTCAGACTGTAATTCTTATCTTTCCTATGTCGGTCACTTTGTTTTCCAGTTTGACTTTTAAATCAAAGAAAGTCAAAAGCAAACACAAAATATGTACGTACTCATGTTTTAAACTACCTTCCTCTCCAACCACCAGCTTTGTGTTTGCACGAAATGCATCAAACAACTGTGGCCCATGCAGCATGCCCTTAACACTGCATCTCTCTGTATCACATTTTCCTATGATGGACAGAAATCCAACAGCCCGGCCCCCTCCCTCTGGGAATCCCGTAGGTTTTTGACCATACATACAATTACCAAGATCCGGAGATGAAAACACAACCTAGCCGGTAGGTTTAGCGGTGTAAAAGGATCACCAACTGCAGAGAGTCAGCAATTTTATTAAATATTTGTTTTTGTGTGTGTCAAAGCAGAAAATGCAGAAATACAACAGTAAAACCCAGTAATGAAATCCCCTCACAAAGCCGTACTACTGAATAGCAAGCCAAGTAGTTTTCAACCTTCATCAGACTTCATGATGTCCTCTGGCTCTCTTGTAGTGGCTAATTTGACCAAAATTAGAGCAGTTAACAAAGTCAAGCTTCGCAAGTCGTTGCCATGGAAAAACTGGAGCCAAACTTGGCTATGGACTGAGGGGGTAATGGTGAGTTAGCACTCTTGTTGTGTAGTGGTTGACTTGGTGTTGTCTATGTGCATGAAGAGATCATTTGAAGGCACATTTTGTAAGAAAATTAAACTTTTAAACATAGTTTTTAAATTTGAAAACATTCCGGCATAGGTCTATTTAGTACATGATTTTTGTATGGAAGGTTTATCAGAATAAATTGCAATAAATTTCCTAGAATGATTGTGTAATTATTCCGTGGTCTGTTTTAGAGGGATTTGGGGCTTTTTATGGTGAATTGACAGTGCTTGGAAGGAGATTTGGTTGAGATTGGCAGTTGCTGAAATCCTTGAATCACCATGAAAGCAAAGAGAAGGCGGTTATAATCTGAACTGGCCGGATACTGGGCAACGTACTGTACGCAGTCAGCGGAGTCAGACATGGTCGTGATCTGCATGAACTTCAAGGTAAATTTTCTCTGTCAAAAACCTTTTCTTTTTCTGTATGTTTATCATTAAAAGTACCTCGCTGTGTAAACATAATAGTGGATTCTCATCTCTGAACGTAGTCAATATACTTTTTGAAGAGCACTCGAGGTTCTACTGCCTCTAACTAAACATTCGCCAAGGGACAGACAAGACGGTAACAATAAACAGAGTCATTGCAAGGTCGCGTTCTCTTTTCTGTCGATGATTGTGCTGCTGGTTTTGTTGTCTCACCTTTAAGAATATAGACATGTATGATAAACACATCAGTACAATTGCTATTAAATGTTCTATGAAGAACAGTACGTATATTATTGACATCGTTGGACATTTGAAGGCGCAGAGGAGAGAACTAGTAGCATTAAGAAACGCTATGATCCATGTAATTGCAATCGCTACTGTATAGCTTCGGTTACTTGAGTTTCGATGGCGTATTGGGAACCTAATGGAATACATACGTTCAAGTGACACTAACACCAAACCATGAACTGAGGCAGATGCGGTAAATACTTCAGTGGCAAAAAAGATCACTTTAAGGTCGCTAGACGATTTCAAGGCACGAAATCTTTCCCAATATATTGTCAATAGGATGCGCACTGATGCTGTGTACAAACCAATCAACATGTCGGCAACTGCAAGGTTCACAAGAACGACCACACTTCGTTTTCGTAGATTTCTGTTCATTACAAACGCCGAAATTGTAAACAGATTTGACAAGAAGATGAAAAAGCCTTCGATCGCGAATGAAATACTCCATTGAATGACACCCATGTTTGCTGATGTGAAAGACGATAAAGAAGAATTATTTGAAGACATTCTGTTTTAAATACGATCGATGCACTCACCATAGAGTATGTTTCAGTTTATGGCACTTATCCTGATGAATTTTGGATTCTAAAGTAGCGAACTAAAGCAAAGCAAAGTCACAGAACGAGTTCCAGTTGCGACTTCCAATGTAATGCATATATGAGTTAACTATCTCTGTAGAGACACTCTATATAAGACTAAATGATTGTATTCATGCACTTTAAAACAAATACGTTGTGATGCCCTTTATCTTCTTTAATCAATACAGATGGTGGTACGTACATACTCAATATTTGCTATACTGGTGTGAGAGGAAATACGTGTCATTCATGCCATTGTATGTACTTCTCGTTATAAGCACCATTATCTGATTCTATGAATCCATCTTGAAACCCTCACAGAGTTCTCACAAGTATATTGGATTTGAATTACAACTTGTTCATTCATGCCGCCGCCTTTTGGATTCGAGGTTTTTAAATATTGAAGCATTATTGGCTCAGCCCGAGCGGGATATTTAACAATTATTATCCGAAATCGATGTGAATAGTATATACCAACGAGGTAACCTCAAAGTAGCCTTCAAAATACGACTATAAGATTATTGAAAAATATTCCCACTTTATTCCGAAATGTGACAAAGATTCACACATGCGTTTATACTGCTTATACGGCAAACTCGATCCAGGCCATTCGTTTCAAGGAAGAGGCGAGGCAAATCACACGAGCTTGAAGTGCTTACAGTTCTAAAAGTGCCGTAAAACAAATTGTAATTAAATAAAATCATTCATAATTTGATTTCCTATCAAGGACTTTTATCTAGCTAAAGTGGCCGGGTATTCTAAAGTTGCGCCTTCATTCAAGTAGATTGCCCGAGCTCTGGAACTCCCAGGAATATTTTTACACCTTATTTCGCCAGGCGGTATTGGACACGGCATCGCAAAGCACGATGGGAGCAAATGTAAAATAGGCTCATTTGGTCCGTTCTTATCTTGGCGGCTTTAACATCTAAAGTAGCTCTTATCTTTTCGGAAATAGATATTGCCGGAGTCAATTAAGGATATTGCTCGATTCACAAGGAGCAATGTGATGTGCAGCGGACTTATTATTTTAGGGAAATAAACTTTACGGTGAGTTATTGTGATCCGGAAGTCGACTTGTCAAGTTTTCTACATTAAAAAGTTTATTTATTTATTTCCCTGAGTATACGCCAGCCTTTCGAATGTGCAACATACTGTACGCAGCGGAGTCAGACATGGTCGTGATCTGTATGAACTTCAATGTCAATTTTCTCCGTCAAAAACTTATTAAAAGTACGATTCTCATCTCTGATCGTAGTAAATAGACTTTTTTGGAGAGCGAAGACGAAGGCGTGGGCGTGATTAGATACATATTTAGGTACTTAAAATGTGTTATCTGCTCTTGAAATGTCATCCAATCATTGTTTACATGTTTACCATGTCAGTTTCTGTAAGGATATGAATAATATTTTCAGAATATTCCGATACGGTACAAAAGAAAGCACATTTACAATTTATATACAACGTCCTCTTTGAACTCTCTGAAAACTTTTGAACAGAAAACGCTTCACAACTTTAGAAGCACTCTGATTGGCCAACTTGAGTCACGTGAACCGTGTACAACACCGCCTGCCATTTCACCGTCGAGTATGAAGTACTGGCTGGAATATTAGATTCAGGCAACTCTTGTTTTTCCTTTGATGTGTTTGGCTTTCCAAATCACGCCATCTCATTTTAGAAGAGAAGAACCTCCCTCTAAAACTCAACTGCAAGAACTGAACTAGTGAAACTCAACTGACTGAACTAGTGAAACTCAACTGACTGAACTAGTGAAATTTGAAATGCAAATTTGTTTAGAGCTAGAAATCTGTTGTTTTAAAGTACAAAGGAATTATTCCGGATTATTTTATTCAGTGAAATAAATACTGCATTCAACTAGTACACAAGAAGTCTCGATAAATTTATAGTAATGTTGCTCTTTTTAAAGTAAATCTTGACTTATTTTGGTTAAGCTTGAGTTTAAATTCGCGTCCGTCTTGTATCACAGATAATTTAATTTCTTTATGTTCTTATTCTCATTGTGTATTATTATGTAATTTGTCTAGTTTTCAACCATCTTTAACGGATTTGTAATGTTTATTGGATTCCATCAAGTCATGTTATATATTTTAGTATATTTGTTGTTATTGTAATTGTTATATTTGTTTTAAGTATTATGTAATTATTACTATGTACTGTATACGTAGCTACTTAAGGTTACCGGATACCTTCAAAACGAAAAAGATGGAAAAAAATTGTTTTCACACAGAAATGTAGTTTTAGTAGTAGTGTCTCATATACCAAAAACTCCGTTCAAAAAAAAAAAATTTTGACGGAGAAATACCAAAAGGAAGTTTTTAACCGGAAGTAAAAGGTTCTTTTTGATTGACAGCAGATCAATAAACACATGACAAGTGCTCACTCGCCCGTAACGACGGTGTGGGAAATCGGCACATATTGAATTCATTTCATATACCAATGTTTACGTTTATTGAGAAACGTTTTTCCACACACGATTCCACAATTCCATCGGATGTTAGCCTTATATCTTACAAAAAGCCAGCAGGATGCCCTAACCCTAAACCCTTAGCTTGAAAAACAAAGAAAAAAGAAAAGCAAAACGAGGCCAAACAATGCATACGACTACAATTACAAAGCCAAATAGGAGTCCTCGCAAAACCCGACAACCGTTCGTATTTTCACTTTCAGACAGAGTGCCGAGTGGTCCACATCTGAACATAAAGTAGAATTGATAAGAGCCAGCCGAGCTTAGATGGAAACGTAGTCTGGCGGTGACCCTGAATTGGTTGAACCACGATCTCGCTATTGCCGTGCTGTTTCAGACGCCTGCAAATCGCTGTCTCCTCTACTAACTATGCTGGCATTCAAGGCGTGATATCTATAGGTGTTCACCTTGGCTTTGCCCCTCGAGGTCTTTTTGTCTTTCCCATTTTTCTAGCCTGGGAAACCAGCTGACTCTTACCGCTACCATTTTTCAAGTCACACAAAAGAAAAAAACAATTTATCGATGCGGCGCGTTGCTTTGATCGGAAATCAACATTGGCGGGAAATCTTGACAGATAGTTGAACTGTGATGAGAAATGATTGGCCAAGAGCTTGCTAATTGTTGGAGAGGTGGGGCTTCAGATTCACGCACGACAGACGGGTATATTTTTTGAAGTGCTATTTTCTCGCTTTCGATTTTCAATCAAAATAGAGTTTTAAAAAAGCTCCCACTCAAGAGGAATTTATTCGATTTGTGCGAAATTTTTACAAAATGTCAATTGATATCTCAGCTGCAAAATCTTGTCGGGGATTTGGGAAATTCTAAAATGAGAGCTCTTGACGACGTTTCCCGCATATCTACTCGGATTATTTTTCGCCTTTTCACGGAAAGCATGATAACTTTTGAACTAAATAGAATTTTGAAATTCCCCGACACACGGTTTTGTAATACGATTCCTCTGAAATACGACAAAGCAAAAATATTTTCGGAGTCGGAACTTCTGAAAGCCATCATATTCTGGATACAAAAATCCCTATTACTTTAGCCCCTTTTGCATCCGATATGTTCATTGTAATTTCAGCTCTAACCAACTTTCAGCCTCCCTTAATTCAGTAATATTATTAATGATTGTAAATGTTGTGGTTTAAATTTTTATTTCTATGGGCTGTGCTCAGGTTTAGGTTTTTATGTAGGATAAGGTACATGTATGTATTTAAGTTAGGTTTTAAGGATCAGGGAAAGTGGATTTTGGAGTACATGTAGAACAGGGTCCCAAAATGTGAAGCATGCATGGAAATAATTAAACCACAACATAAACATAAGTCCCATACACAAGGGGAGGAGAAACAAGTAAATTTAATTTTGTTGTAGGTCTGGTATGGGGAAGGGTTCTCTCAAACTCTTACAAATAATCAAAATATTTCTCAAGTGGGAAAGACACTAAGTCTGTAAAACAGTGCTAGCGTTACTTGCTTTGAAACGGTCTGTGTTTATTTAAAGGCTTGATGGCTTGCACTCTACTTTATTTGAGTCAATTAATAGTTATAAGAAGTATCAAAACAAGAAGGCAGTGAGGACAATTTAATAAATAAATATTACAATATCAATAAATGTATATTGAAACATTGCCTGTACATTAAAGGAGCACTGTTGATAATAATAATAATAATAATAAGTTTATTTATATAGCGCCATATCAACTAATTTTTCATGGCGCTTTACATTGAATATTATATAAAGAATTGAATAATTAAAACTAAAATGAAATAACCTATTTACAATATTTTTAAAAATAATCAACCTAAAAATTTTCCCTATGGACAATGACGTAAGAAATTAAAATCAAATCAAATTAAAATATTGTACATCAATTATAGGCTAGTTTAAAAAGATGTGTCTTTAGTGACTTTTTAAAAATATCTACATTTGGTGAGAGGCGGATTGATAACGGTAATGTATTCCAGACTTTTGACCCCCAAATGATGACAGTCATGACTTTCTCATGATGGTTCAATTTGATTGGCAGTGTCCCTTTAATATATTATACTTGCCCTTTAATATCTTATACTAATGCCCTTTAATATCTTATACTTCAATGCTAAAAGTAGTGGTAATAAGTAGTGTTTTATACATTAATTTGCATCTGGCATTTGATTTACTAATAAGGTAATGCATGAAGTGTTTTTCAGTTTGAAAATCTATAATAGTCAATAAAATATTAATAAAAATAAATTAAACAATGTCTTAAACACTTTTATACTGTGCCCAAATCAGTAATTTCTGGCTAGGGCTTATATGTTATATGTTACACCTTAGCCGTCTGCTCTGAGATGTTAACAATAATTATTTCTATAGACGGGGGAAATCTCGCAGGTCTAGCCTTGCATTGCCATACTTTACTTTGGGATATGCAATCTCTGGAAACATATAAGTATTAAAACAAATTCTAGTTTAGCAAGAACAGCTGTCCAAACATCTTTGTCAAAAACTACTCTTTCAATAATAAGAGGTCCCCCCATAGATCCCTTAACTACAAAATCAGTCAATGTTCTGTCAGTGACAAACATTTGTTGCTGGACTTGGAAATAGTACTGATGCTTTTTGTTGATTTGTGTGCTGCCATTGTTCAAGACACAGATTCTCTTTCTTATTAGAGCTTCTTCACCAGTTTCAGAGTTCAATGTTTGAATATATTTCATCTCCAACAGCCCTGTCATTTCATGATCACTAATAAGTCCATCGGAGCTTGCCCCCAAGAATGGGTGTGTTTTGCTCACAAAAAGTAATGTTACAGTTGGTACCCTTGGGATTCCTGTGCAATGTACTCAGTCTTTAACAATTTCGGGCTCCTGGCGAATTCCTGCTTGCATTGCCTCTGATGAAAAACCATTATTATATTGAAGCACCTCCTTCAATGCATTGGTTGGTGATGTGGCCTGCTTGAGGGCTGCACAACGGTAAGCCTTTGATGCAGTGATTCTAAACTTTCTTTGTAAATGCCATTCCTGATCCAATGACTGATTTCTTGTTTCAGCTTCAATTCTTGTAGCTTCCTCTTCAGTGACAGTCAATGCTTTATTGACCTTTTCACAGCGAGCATAAATTTCTTCTATGGAAACAGGATGGGCTCAAATGGGCCTTCGCTGGCGAAATTAATGCATTATTGTCCTGGACACTGACATCAAAGAAACAAAGAAACTGAGGTGTGATGTGAAAATAGGAGATATGACTCACCCGAAAGAACAAAGAAAACAGAGCCATGTGGAAAATAATGCTCATTAAAACCAACCGATAATGTTCGCATGTAATGATATCATTGACCAAAATGGGTCACGTGGTACGATTTCACAAGGTTGGATGTCAGGTAATATCAGTTGTGTCCACTTTCGAAGTGATATGTCCTATTTTCGAGGTGATATCCACCCAGATGGAAAATAAATTTCAAAACTTAATTCCTTTTTTTTTGTAGAATGTCATGATTACAAAATATAATACCTTGTGAAAAATGCACTCCAAGTAAATGCCAAAAAGTATACAAAATATGCAATTGATATCATTGAAAACAAGAACTCTACTCAATAGTAGTATGATTCCAAACTTTTCTTTCTCGTGGCAGTCGTGGTTTCATGGATGCAAATTGTACTTTAAAAAGCCGAAAAACGAATAAAACCCGATTTCCTTGCATACGAATACTTGATCTCAGCATTTTCGAATTTTGGAAACTTAACCGGTTGATCGATTGATGTATCAATCTGAACGTTTTCAGGTCAAAACACTTCGCAAATCCCCCATGTTTTCGAGTTCTGCAGATCACTGAATTATTTGACTACAAGTATTAAAGTGTGCGCATTCGTCAGCCAGTCACTAATCCAATCATGATACAAGATTAAAGTCCAGCAATCAGCGTGCTTGTCAGGCTTCAATATGCAATTAACAAGCTATTGGATTGTCTATGTTCTATGTTCTATGTCTATGTTCTATGAAGAAAAATACGTATATTATTGACATCGTTGGACATTTGAAGGCGCAGAGGAGAGAACTAGTAGCATTAAGAAACGCTATGATCCATGTAATTGCAATCGCTACTGTGTAGCTTCGGTTACTTGAGTTTCGATGGCGTATTGGGAACCTAATGGCATACATACGTCCAAGTGACACTAACACCAAACCATGAACTGAGGCAGATGCGGTAAATACTTCAGTGGCAAAAAATGTCACTTGAAGGTCGCTCAATGATTTCAAGGCACGAAATCTTTCCCAATATATTGTCAATAGGATGCGCACTGATGCTGTGTACAAACCAATCAACATGTCGGCAACTGCAAGGTTCACGAGAAAGACCACACTTCGTTTTCGTAGACACCCTGTTCATTACAAACGCCGAAATTGTAAACAGATTTGACAAGAAGATGAAAAAGCCTTCGATCGCGAATGAAATACTCCATTCAATGACACCCATGTTTGCTGATGTAAAAGACGATAACGAAGAATTATTTGGAAACATTCTGTTTTAAATACGATCGATGCACACGCCCAAGAGTATGCTTCAGTTTATGGCACTTATCCTGATCAATTTGGGAATCCTAAAGTAGCGAACTCCAGTATAGTTGCGACTTCAAATGTAATGTAGTCATATATGTGATTGAGTTAACTATCTCTGTAGAGACGCTCTATATAAGACTAATGGTTGTATTCATGCACTTTAAAACAAATGAATTGTGATGCCCTTTCTAGTTTGCTTTAATCAATACAGATGGTGGCACATTGTCACATACACATACAAAATTTATTAAAAACCTTTTAATTATGGCTTATTCTCATAATGAATATTTGCTATACATGGCGTGAGAGGAAATATGTGTTATTCATGCCATTTTATGTACTTCTCGTTATAAGCACCATTATCTGATTCTATGAATCCATCTTGAAAACCCCACAGAGTTCTCACAAGTATATTGGATTTGAATTACAACTTGTTCAGTCATGCCGCCGCCTTTTGGATTCGAGGTTTTTAAATATTGAATCATTATTGGCTCTGATCGAGCGGGATATTTAACAATTATTCTCTGAAATCGATGTGAATAGTATATACCAACGAGGCAAAGTAGCCTTCAAAAATACGACTAAAAGATTATTGAAAAATATTCCCGCTTTATTCCGAAATGTGGCAAAGATTCACGCATGCGTTTATACTGCTTATACGGCAAACTCGATCCAGGCCATTCGTTTCTAGGAAGAGGCGAGGCAAATCACACGAGCTTGAAGTGCTTACAGTTCTAAAAGTGCCGTAAAACAAATTTTAATTAAATAAAATCATTCTTAATTTGATTTACAATTAAGGACTTTTATCTAGCTAAAGTGTTATGTAGTTATGTAGAGCGATAATATTAGTATTCAACGGCCTGCGAAAACCACGTCGTACAGGTTATCATGGTTTATGACATGTCTTAGACTTTCTGAATTAGAACCGCTAGTATCTTAGCTTGCGAATACAGCCGTCTCCCATCGGAACCACAATCAAAACATGGCACCCGAGAGAGACGTCTGTGTCTTGGGAGTTCCCCGGGCCACCAATCCGGGACCTAGATTTGTTCTATAACGGCGGCCCATCCGGGGCCTGTATTGGTTCTATAAAATTCCAGCCACTCCGGAGCCTGGATTTGTTCTCTAACGGCGGGGGCCAATCCTGAGCCTGTATTTGTTCTATAATGGCGGGGGCCAATCAGGAGCCTGGATTTGTTCTATAACGGCGGCGGCGGCCCTTGTGACGTCATCAAAACGCTCTCGACCAATCAGGAGGCTGGAATTATGCCATACTGGGCTCCCTAACTACTCTTGCATGAGCAATAATCGAAAAGGATTCTGCAAAAAAGGCCTAGTTTAGTTACTTCACAACTACGCATAGCTAATGAGTTTTGTGGTACATCTATGTGGACACAGCAACTGAAAATGTTCGAAATTACCTAATAAAAGGAAAGATGTGCGATTCTGTGAAATGAAAATATTCTGAACGTTTTTTATCCTTCATTTGAACTCATCCTTGACTGTGCCGAGCACGGTTGGGTGCCAGCGACCATATTCAGTCTCAGAATGTGCTAGTGGCAGCAAACTTCGACTTTGTAGACGTTTATGTTTATTTCAGGCTAGAGGACTATATCGGCTAGAGCCAGGTTAATTCTCCTGTCGGTAGTATTTTCAAGTACATTGTAAAATACAAATCGGTTTGATCGTTGACGAACGATCGCGAATACAAAGGAGAAACTCGAAGTTATAAAATGTGTAGCAAAGACATTTCAAACTCAATTTTCACCTTCACACTGAACGGATCGGAGAAGTTACAAAATTCATTTGGGTTACTATTGAACACCACGATCTTGAGTTATAACGTAACAAAACCGGAAAGAGAAGAAAACTTGAATTTGGTAAAGAACTGTAAGGCCTGCTTTCAAATTCAGTCGGAACTCAGTTAGTACTGGTTAATTATCTTAAATTACGTCTCGGTCTGTCCTATTTCAGTGGAAGACAACAACTAGAAATGTTCGATTCCCCATGAGTCGTTGATAGTAAAGAAGGTGTCCATCAAATAAATATATATATCTATATACAGCCGCGTGCAAAAATTCTGACCCCCCCCCCCCCCCCCCCCCCCCCCCCCCCCCATGAAAATTATATACTTATATACTTATATCGATTGCATCATGGGTAACTCCAAAAATGTGCTTTTCAGACATTTTTTTAACAAAAAATATATCAGGTAGGAATTAAATATGTACGAGTAAAACATTGTTAGGTCATATGGGCCCATCAGTTGAAGAAAACAAGTGTTATTTTCAGTTTTAGTTGTACTAATTTATTCCATGCGTTTGCCACCGGGTGCAGTCGACCGAAACGCTGCTAAGACTTCAAGGAACTCACACTATTCTTAACTTTACTTACTCCACGTCGCACTAGATAGGTTTATTCTATTTCCCTAAACGAGACTGAAGTATTCACTAAATTGATCTCAAACCCTGGAGCCTAAGTTTAAGTTTACTATCAATGTGAAACACGTTCTATTTTATCTTATGGTAGTTTGACCAAGTTTGCAATATTGCCCAACATTTTTGCCATTATAAAGTCTGCAAAAGAAGTAGATTTTCATTTGGAACACATTTGTTTTCTTTTGCGTTTTTTGGGAGGTAATTATTTCGCATATGAAGTATTGATCAAACATATTTTATTATATTCAGAATTTTCGTTTTGCTTTTCGCGATGTAGCCTGGGAAACCAGCCGACTCTCATCGCTCCCCACTCGCGAAAGTGCCATACTGATGACGTAGCAGATAGCAGTTTCACGATGCACAAATTAGTTGCCATTCTCAGAAGCCGAATGTTCTTTTCAAGGAATATAACTACCGAGGCTGCTCGTTTGCTTGGCAGTGGATCACCGTCACTAACGACTCATGAAATTCAAGCCTATTTAGCGTGTGCCGGTGCTGTTGTTGGCTCCTTTGCAGACTGAGTTCTTTCTGCGGCTATTAAAGCGAAATGTCGTACTGTCAAAACATTTACAAGAAAGGTACTGACTACTGTCATAGTTGTTTATAATTTCATATCAGTAAACCTACATACACTGAGCTATCACAAAACACTGGATGAGTTGTTGTTGCGGCGGATAAATCGTTCAGACAGTGAATCTGGGCTATGAACTGTATGAATAAACATAATTACATGTAAGTGTGCTATGAATCACGAACCAAGTGTGATATGAATCAATCACCAAGCAAACGGGCAGCCTCGGTGGTATACCTGAAAATAACCGCTGCATTCTGTAGCTAACCTCTTCGGCTACTGACCTGACAAAAGAGCTGGCTTGAAAAGTGGCCTGCTGTGCTGTGTGTAGGTTTTGAAATTATAAACAACTATTATGTTTTGACAGTCGTAGGACAAATTCTCTTGACCGGGCCGAGCCGAGTGAAATTTTAGCTCTTTTGCAGACCCAGTCATGAGCATAACGGGAAAAATATTTTAGCTGCGTTTGGCTGTGAAGTGTTTAATTTGGTTGTTTGTTGGGCAAAATTGCAACCGTGGTCGAACTACCATAAGATATAATAGAACGTGTTTCACATTGATAGTAAACTTAAACTTAGGCTCCAGGGTTTGAGATCAATTTAGTGAATACTTCAGCCTCGTTTAGGGAAATAGAATAAACCTAGCTAGTGCGACGTGGAGAAAGTAAAGTTAAGATCCTTGAAGTCTTAGCAGCGTTTCGGTCGACTGGACCCAGTGGCAAACGCATGGAATAAATTAGTACAACTAAAACTGAAAATAACACTTGTTTCCTTCAACTGATGGGCCCATATGACCTAACAATGTTTTACTCGTACATATTTCATTCCTACCTGATATATTTTTTGTTAAAAAAATGTCTGAAAAGCATATTTTTGGATTACCCATGATGCAATCGATATAAGTATATAAGTATTTAATTTTCATGGGGGGGGGGGGGGGGGGGGGGGGGGGGGTCATAATTTTTGCACGCGGCTGTATATATATATATAGAGAGAGAGTGTGTGTGAAAGTGATACATCCTATAAACGGTTTAAATATTCTTTACTTTAAACCTATCAGATTTATCTAATCGACGACCCTACCTCGACTGCTGTCCGAGTTCCCGAAGCAGTGCCGACATGGCACAACTTGGCAAGTTTCTTAGAAACCATGCTCGTCGTGCCCTAAGAATAGCAACCAATGCGGAGTTCCCATATATCCGTCGCTTTTTCCATTCGCCAATAGCATACGATTATGTATATAGGTCCTTTGAATGGTTGACATACAAGAGATTACTGTATTTCAATAGTCCCAAATAGTCAACACCACATTTTGCTAGGCTTGGATGATTTAATGCCACAGTTTGGGAATTGGGAATCATGCGAGCAATAGTCATTTGGGCTTTCCTTTTCGCCCGCGCTCCGTAGAATGAATACTGAAGGTCTATGGAAAGCGGTCTCCAGTAGATTTTGCATGCGCATGTCAGAAATGTAACCAGGCGATCAGTGTAAAAATGTGGAGGTCGCTTGGCTACATCGTTCTTTTAATAATACAGTCGAACCTCTTGCTCTTTACAACGGCCACCCTCTGGACAGAACGGAGGTTTACTGGCCGATCTGTAATATGAAACCATACTCCAAACAAGGTATTACTTGTTGATGTTTAGTTACCACTGAATAAACGATGGCTTCCCCGACTCCGGGTTTGATGGGTTACCTATTGTCGTTGCCGCTAAGTTCTCCATTTGTGAAGAGGTCGTATCTTCGCCCTGTGTGAATGGCCTTTCCCGATACCCTCCTGGCAAAAATATCTTCAGAAATAAAAGATTGATAATTAACCCATTGATTCACTATGGTTGGCGAAATGGTGCAAAAATTCAACAAACGTAATGCATTCACATTCAACATTGATATGCATTCACGTTCAACCGATGTTATTCTTGTTCAAGAATATATTCGTTGGCAACAAAAAATATTCATTCACATTCAACGATATTATTCTTGTTCAACGATATATTCATTCACGTTCAACGATACTTTTCGTGTTCAAGAATATATTCATTCACGTTCAACTGTATTATTCTTGTTCAAGAATATATTCATTCAACAAAAAAAAAATCATTCACATTCAACGATATATTCATTCAACGAAAAATATATCCATTCAACAATTCGTGCGCCACCCAGCTCTACGCATCATTGTGCCCAGTCTCCCACGGTAAGTCAGCTGACAAAGAAGTCAAAA
>JAOWCC010001150.1:0-54196 GCA_030867875.1 Actinernus sp. WN-2022 | reverse complement strand
ATGAATCAGGAATGATGAATGATGAATCAGGAATGATGAATCAGGAATGATGAATCAGGAATGATGAATCAGGAATCAGGAATGATGAATCAGGAATGATGAATCAGGAATGATGAATGACGAATCAGGAATGATGAATGACGAATCAGGAATGATGAATGATGAATCAGGAATGATGAATGTTGAATCAGGAATCAGGAATGATGAATCAGGAATAAGGAATGATGAACCAGGAATGATGAATGATGAATCAGGAATGATGAATCAGGAATGATGAATCGGAATCAGGAATCAGGAATGATGAATCAGGAATCAGGAATGATGAATCAGGAATGATGAATGATGAATCAGGAATCAGGAATGATGAACCAGGAATAAGGAATGATGAATCAGGAATCAGGAATGATGAATCAGGAATCAGGAATGATGAATCAGGAATGAGGAATGATCATTCAGGAATGAGGATTGATGAATCAGGAATCAGGAATGAAGAATCAGGAATGAGGAATGATGAATCAGGAATGATGAATGATGAAACAGGAATCAGGAATGATGAATCAGGAATCAGGAATGATGAATCAGGAATGATGAATCAGGAATGATGAATCAGGAATGATGAATCAGGAATGATGAATCAGGAATCAGGAATGATGAATGATGAATCAGGAATGATGAATCAGGAATGATGAATCAGGAATGATGAATCAGGAATGATGAATCAGGAATCAGGAATGATGAATCAGGAATCAGGAATCAGGAATCAGGAATCAGGAATGATGAATGACGAATAAGGAATGATGAATGACGAATGAGGAATGATGAATGATGAAGGAGGAATGATGAATGATGAATCAGGAATCAGGAATGATGAATCAGGAATAAGGAATGATGAATCAGGAATGATGAATGATGAATCAGGAATGATGAATCAGGAATGATGAATCAGGAATGATGAATCAGGAATCAGGAATGATGAGTCAGGAATGATGAATGATGAATCAGGAATCAGGAATGATGAATCAGGAATAAGGAATGATGAATTAGGAATCAGGAATGATGAATCTGGAATCAGGAATTATGAATCAGGAATGAGGAATGATGTATCAGGAATCAGGAATGATTAATCAGGAAAGAGGAATGATGAATCAGGAATCAAGAATGGTGAATCATGAATCAGGAATGATGAATCAGGAATCAGGAATGATGAATCAGGAATCAGGAATGATGAATCAGGAATCAGGAATGATGAATCAGGAATCAGGAATCAGGAATGATGAATCAGGAATGATGAATGATGAATCAGGAATGATGAATCAGGAATGATGAATCAGGAATCAGAAATCAGGAATGATGAATCAGGAATGATGAATGGGGAATCAGGAATGATGAATCAGGAAAGATGAATCAGGAATCAGGAATCAGGAATGATGAATCAGGAATCAGGAATCAGGAATGATGAATTAGGACTGATGAATGACGAATCAGGAATGATGAATGATGAATCACGAATGATGAATGATGAATCAGGAATAAGGAATGATGAATCAGGAATAAGGAATGATGAATCAGGAATCAGGAATGATGAATCAGGAATGATGAATGATGAATCAGGAATGATGAATCAGGAATCAGGAATGATGAATTAGAAATCATGAATGATGAATCAGGAATGAGGAATGATAAATCAGGAATCAGGAATCAGGAATGATGAATCAGGAATCAGGAATCAGGAATGATGAATCAGGAATGATGAATGATGAATGACGAATCAGGAATCATCAATGATGAATCAGGAATGATGAATGATGAATCAGGAATGATGAATCAGGAATCAGGAATGATGAATCAGGAATCAGCAACGATGAATCAGGAATTAGGAATGATGAATCAGGAATGATGAATGATGAATCAGGAATGATGAATCAGGAATGATGAATCAGGAATGATGAATCAGGAATCAGGAATGATGAATCAGGAATGATGAATCAGGAATGATGAATGACGAATCAGGAATGATGAATGACGAATCAGGAATGATGAATGATGAATCAGGAATGATGAATGATGAATCAGGAATGATGAATGATGAATCAGGAATCAGGAATGATGAATCAGGAATAAGGAATGATGAACCAGGCATGATGAATGATGAATCAGGAATGATGAATCAGGAATGATGAATCGGAATCAGGAATCAGGAATGATGAATCAGGAATCAGGAATGATGAATCAGGAATCAGGAATGATGAATCAGGAATGATGAATGATGAATCAGGAATGATGAATGATGAATCAGGAATAATGAATCAGGAATCAGGAATAATGAATCAGGAATAAGGAATTATGAACCAGGAATGATGAATGATGAATCAGGAATGATGAATCAGGAATGATGAATCGGAATCAGGAATCAGGAATGATGAATCAGGAATCAGGAATGATGAATCAGGAATGATGAATGATGAATCAGGAATGATGAATGATGAATCAGGAATCAGGAATGATGAACCAGGAATAAGGAATGATGAATCAGGAATCAGGAATGATGAATCAGGAATGAGGAATGATCATTCAGGAATGAGGATTGATGAATCAGGAATCAGGAATGAAGAATCAGGAATGAGGAATGATGAATCAGGAATGATGAATGATGAAACAGGAATCAGGAATGATGAATCAGGAATCAGGAATGATGAATCAGGAATGATGAATCAGGAATGATGAATCAGGAATGATGAATCAGGAATGATGAATCAGGAATCAGAAATCAGGAATGATGAATCGGGACTGATGAATGACGAATCAGGAATGATGAATGATGAATCAGGAATGATGAATGATGAATCAGGAATCAGGAATGATGAATTAGGACTGATGAATGACGAATCAGGAATGATGAATGATGAATCACGAATGATGAATGATGAATCAGGAATAAGGAATGATGAATCAGGAATAAGGAATGATGAATCAGGAATCAGGAATGATGAATCAGGAATGACGAATGATGAATCAGGAATGATGAATCAGGAATCAGGAATGATGAATTAGAAATCATGAATGATGAATCAGGAATCAGGAATGATAAATCAGGAATCAGGAATCAGGAATGATGAATCAGGAATGATGAATCAGGAATGATGAATCAGGAATCAGAAATCAGGAATGATGAATCAGGACTGATGAATGACGAATCAGGAATGATGAATGATGAATCAGGAATGATGAATGATGAATCAGGAATCAGGAATGATGAATCAGGACTGATGAATGATGAATTAGGACTGATGAATGACGAATCAGGAATGATGAATGATGAATCACGAATGATGAATGATGAATCAGGAATAAGGAATGATGAATCAGGAATAAGGAATGATGAATCAGGAATCAGGAATGATGAATCAGGAATGACGAATAATGAATCAGGAATGATGAATCAGGAATCAGGAATGATGAATTAGAAATCATGAATGATGAATCAGGAATGATAAATCAGGAATCAGGAATCAGGAATGATGAATCAGGAATCAGGAATCAGGAATGATGAATCAGGAATGATGAATGACGAATCAGGAATGATGAATGACGAATCAGGAATGATGAATGATGAATCAGGAATGATGAATGATGAATCAGGAATGATGAATGATGAATCAGGAATCAGGAATGATGAATCAGGAATAAGGAATGATGAATCAGGAATAAGGAATGATGAACCAGGAATGATGAATGATGAATCAGGAATGATGAATCAGGAATGATGAATCGGAATCAGGAATCAGGAATGATGAATCAGGAATCAGGAATGATGAATCAGGAATGATGAATGATGAATCAGGAATCAGGAATGATGAACAGGAATAAGGAATGATGAATCAGGAATCAGGAATGATGAATCAGGAATCAGGAATGATGAATCAGGAATGAGGAATGATCATTCAGGAATGAGGATTGATGAATCAGGAATCAGGAATGATGAATCAGGAATGAGGAATGATGAATCAGGAATGATGAATGATGAAACAGGAATCAGGAATGATGAATCAGGAATCAGGAATGATGAATCAGGAATGATGAATCAGGAAATAGGAATGATGAATCAGGAATCAGGTATGGTGAATCATGAATCAGGAATGATGAATCAGGAATCAGGAATGATGAATCAGGAATCAGGAATCAGGAATGATGAATCAGGAATCAGGAATCAGGAATGATGAATCAGGAATCAGAAATCAGGAATGATGAATCAGGACTGATGAATGACGAATCAGGAATGATGAATGATGAATCAGGAATGATGAATGATGAATCAGGAATCAGGAATGATGAATCAGGAATAAGGAATGATGAATCAAGAATGATGAATGATGAATCAGGAATGATGAATCAGGAATGATGAATCAGGAATCAGGAATGATGAATCAGGAATCAGGAATCAGGAATGACGAATCAGGAATCATCAATGATGAATCAGGAATGATGAATGATGAATCAGGAATGATGAATCAGGAATCAGGAATGATGAATGATGAATCAGGAATCAGCAATGAAGAATCAGGAATTAGGAATGATGAATCAGGAATGATGAATGATGAATCAGGAATGATGAATCAGGAATGATGAATCAGGAATGATGAATCAGGAATCAGGAATGATGAATCAGGAATGATGAATCAGGAATGATGAATGACGAATCAGGAATGATGAATGACGAATCAGGAATGATGAATGATGAATCAGGAATGATGAATGTTGAATCAGGAATCAGGAATGATGAATCAGGAATAAGGAATGATGAACCAGGAATGATGAATGATGAATCAGGAATGATGAATCAGGAATGATGAATCGGAATCAGGAATCAGGAATGATGAATCAGGAATCAGGAATGATGAATCAGGAATGATGAATGATGAATCAGGAATCAGGAATGATGAACCAGGAATAAGGAATGATGAATCAGGAATCAGGAATGATGAATCAGGAATCAGGAATGATGAATCAGGAATGAGGAATGATCATTCAGGAATGAGGATTGATGAATCAGGAATCAGGAATGAAGAATCAGGAATGAGGAATGATGAATCAGGAATGATGAATGATGAAACAGGAATCAGGAATGATGAATCAGGAATCAGGAATGATGAATCAGGAATGATGAATCAGGAATGATGAATCAGGAATGATGAATCAGGAATGATGAATCAGGAATCAGGAATGATGAATGATGAATCAGGAATGATGAATCAGGAATGATGAATCAGGAATGATGAATCAGGAATGATGAATCAGGAATCAGGAATGATGAATCAGGAATCAGGAATCAGGAATCAGGAATCAGGAATGATGAATGACGAATAAGGAATGATGAATGACGAATGAGGAATGATGAATGATGAAGGAGGAATGATGAATGATGAATCAGGAATCAGGAATGATGAATCAGGAATAAGGAATGATGAATCAGGAATGATGAATGATGAATCAGGAATGATGAATCAGGAATGATGAATCAGGAATGATGAATCAGGAATCAGGAATGATGAGTCAGGAATGATGAATGATGAATCAGGAATCAGGAATGATGAATCAGGAATAAGGAATGATGAATTAGGAATCAGGAATGATGAATCTGGAATCAGGAATTATGAATCAGGAATGAGGAATGATGTATCAGGAATCAGGAATGATTAATCAGGAAAGAGGAATGATGAATCAGGAATCAAGAATGGTGAATCATGAATCAGGAATGATGAATCAGGAATCAGGAATGATGAATCAGGAATCAGGAATGATGAATCAGGAATCAGGAATGATGAATCAGGAATCAGGAATCAGGAATGATGAATCAGGAATGATGAATGATGAATCAGGAATGATGAATCAGGAATGATGAATCAGGAATCAGAAATCAGGAATGATGAATCAGGAATGATGAATGGGGAATCAGGAATGATGAATCAGGAAAGATGAATCAGGAATCAGGAATCAGGAATGATGAATCAGGAATCAGGAATCAGGAATGATGAATTAGGACTGATGAATGACGAATCAGGAATGATGAATGATGAATCACGAATGATGAATGATGAATCAGGAATAAGGAATGATGAATCAGGAATAAGGAATGATGAATCAGGAATCAGGAATGATGAATCAGGAATGATGAATGATGAATCAGGAATGATGAATCAGGAATCAGGAATGATGAATTAGAAATCATGAATGATGAATCAGGAATGAGGAATGATAAATCAGGAATCAGGAATCAGGAATGATGAATCAGGAATCAGGAATCAGGAATGATGAATCAGGAATGATGAATGACGAATCAGGGATGATGAATGACGAATCAGGAATGATGAATGATGAATCAGGAATGATGAATGATGAATCAGGAATGATGAATGATGAATCAGGAATCAGGAATGATGAATCAGGAATAAGGAATTATGAACCAGGAATGATGAATGATGAATCAGGAATGATGAATCAGGAATGATGAATCGGAATCAGGAATCAGGAATGATGAATCAGGAATCAGGAATGATGAATCAGGAATGATGAATGATGAATCAGGAATCAGGAATGATGAACCAGGAATAAGGAATGATGAATCAGGAATCAGGAATGATGAATCAGGAATCAGGAATGATGAATCAGGAATGAGGAATGATCATTCAGGAATGAGGATTGATGAATCAGGAATCAGGAATGAAGAATCAGGAATGAGGAATGATGAATCAGGAATGATGAATGATGAAACAGGAATCAGGAATGATGAATCAGGAATCAGGAATGATGAATCAGGAATGATGAATCAGGAATGATGAATCAGGAAATAGGAATAATGAATCAGGAATCAAGAATGGTGAATCATGAATCAGGAATGATGAATCAGGAATCAGGAATGATGAATCAGGAATCAGGAATCAGGAATGATGAATCAGGAATCAGAAATCAGGAATGATGAATCAGGACTGATGAATGACGAATCAGGAATGATGAATGATGAATCAGGAATGATGAATGATGAATCAGGAATCAGGAATGATGAAATAGGACTGATGAATGACGAATCAGGAATGATGAATGATGAATCACGAATGATGAATGATGAATCAGGAATAAGGAATGATGAATCAGGAATAAGGAATGATGAATCAGGAATCAGGAATGATGAATCAGGAATGACGAATGATGAATCAGGAATGATGAATCAGGAATCAGGAATGATGAATTAGAAATCATGAATGATGAATCAGGAATCAGGAATGATAAATCAGGAATCAGGAATCAGGAATGATGAATCAGGAATCAGGAATCAGGAATGATGAATCAGGAATGATGAATGACGAATCAGGAATGATGAATGACGAATCAGGAATGATGAATGATGAATCAGGAATGATGAATGATGAATCAGGAATGATGAATGATGAATCAGGAATCAGGAATGATGAATCAGGAATAAGGAATGATGAACCAGGAATGATGAATCAGGAATCAGGAATGATGAATCAGGAATGATGAATGATGAATCAGGAATCAGGAATGATGAACCAGGAATAAGGAATGATGAATCAGGAATCAGGAATGATGAATCAGGAATCAGGAATGATGAATCAGGAATGAGGAATGATCATTCAGGAATGAGGATTGATGAATCAGGAATCAGGAATGATGAATCAGGAATGAGGAATGATGAATCAGGAATGATGAATGATGAAACAGGAATCAGGAATGATGAATCAGGAATCAGGAATGATGAATCAGGAATGATGAATCAGGAAATAGGAATGATGAATCAGGAATCAGGTATGGTGAATCATGAATCAGGAATGATGAATCAGGAATCAGGAATGATGAATCAGGAATCAGGAATCAGGAATGATGAATCAGGAATCAGGAATCAGGAATGATGAATCAGGAATCAGAAATCAGGAATGATGAATCAGGACTGATGAATGACGAATCAGGAATGATGAATGATGAATCAGGAATGATGAATGATGAATCAGGAATCAGGAATGATGAATCAGGAATAAGGAATGATGAATCAAGAATGATGAATGATGAATCAGGAATGATGAATCAGGAATGATGAATCAGGAATCAGGAATGATGAATCAGGAATCAGGAATCAGGAATGACGAATCAGGAATCATCAATGATGAATCAGGAATGATGAATCAGGAATGATGAATCAGGAATCAGGAATGATGAATGATGAATCAGGAATCAGCAATGATGAATCAGGAATTAGGAATGATGAATCAGGAATGATGAATGATGAATCAGGAATGATGAATCAGGAATGATGAATCAGGAATGATGAATCAGGAATGATGAATCAGGAATCAGGAATGATGAATCAGGAATCAGGAATCAGGAATGATGAAATAGGAATCAGGAATGACGAATGATGAATCAGGAATAAGGAATGATGAATCAGGAATCAGGAATGATGAATCAGGAATCAGGAATGATGAATCAGGAATGAGGAATGATCATTCAGGAATGAGGATTGATGAATCAGGAATCAGGAATGATGAATCAGGAATCAGGAATGATGAATCAGGAATGATGAATGATGAAACAGGAATCAGGATTGATGAATCAGGAATCAGGAATGATGAATCAGGAATGATGAATCAGGAAATAGGAATGATGAATCAGGAATCAGGTATGGTGAATCATGAATCAGGAATGATGAATCAGGAATCAGGAATGATGAATCAGGAATCAGGAATCAGGAATGATGAATCAGGAATCAGGAATCAGGAATGATGAATCAGGAATCAGAAATCAGGAATGATGAATCAGGACTGATGAATGACGAATCAGGAATGATGAATGATGAATCAGGAATGATGAATGATGAATCAGGAATCAGGAATGATGAATCAGGAATGATGAATCAAGAATGATGAATGATGAATGACGAATCAGGAATCATCAATGATGAATCAGGAATGATGAATGATGAATCAGGAATGATGAATCAGGAATCAGGAATGATGAATGATGAATCAGGAATCAGCAATGATGAATCAGGAATTAGGAATGATGAATCAGGAATGATGAATGATGAATCAGGAATGATGAATCAGGAATGATGAATCAGGAATGATGAATCAGGAATCAGGAATGATGAATCAGGAATGATGAATCAGGAATGATGAATGACGAATCAGGAATGATGAATGACGAATCAGGAATGATGAATGATGAATCAGGAATGATGAATGATGAATCAGGAATGATGAATGATGAATCAGGAATCAGGAATGATGAATCAGGAATAAGGAATGATGAACCAGGCATGATGAATGATGAATCAGGAATGATGAATCAGGAATGATGAATCGGAATCAGGAATCAGGAATGATGAATCAGGAATCAGGAATGATGAATCAGGAATGATGAATGATGAATCAAGAATCAGCAATGATGAATCAGGAATGATGAATGATGAATCAGGAATAATGAATCAGGAATCAGGAATAATGAATCAGGAATAAGGAATTATGAACCAGGAATGATGAATGACGAATCAGGAATGATGAATCAGGAATGATGAATCGGAATCAGGAATCAGGAATGATGAATCAGGAATCAGGAATGATGAATCAGGAATGATGAATGATGAATCAGGAATCAGGAATGATGAACCAGGAATAAGGAATGATGAATCAGGAATCAGGAATGATGAATCAGGAATCAGGAATGATGAATCAGGAATGAGGAATGATCATTCAGGAATGAGGATTGATGAATCAGGAATCAGGAATGAAGAATCAGGAATGAGGAATGATGAATCAGGAATGATGAATGATGAAACAGGAATCAGGAATGATGAATCAGGAATCAGGAATGATGAATCAGGAATGATGAATCAGGAATCAGAAATCAGGAATGATGAATCAGGACTGATGAATGACGAATCAGGAATGATGAATGATGAATCAGGAATGATGAATGATGAATCAGGAATCAGGAATGATGAATTAGGACTGATGAATGACGAATCAGGAATGATGAATGATGAATCACGAATGATGAATGATGAATCAGGAATAAGGAATGATGAATCAGGAATAAGGAATGATGAATCAGGAATCAGGAATGATGAATCAGGAATGACGAATGATGAATCAGGAATGATGAATCAGGAATCAGGAATGATGAATTAGAAATCATGAATGATGAATCAGGAATCAGGAATGATAAATCAGGAATCAGGAATCAGGAATGATGAATCAGGAATGATGAATCAGGAATCAGAAATCAGGAATGATGAATCAGGACTGATGAATGACGAATCAGGAATGATGAATGATGAATCAGGAATGATGAATGATGAATCAGGAATCAGGAATGATGAATCAGGACTGATGAATGATGAATTAGGACTGATGAATGACGAATCAGGAATGATGAATGATGAATCACGAATGATGAATGATGAATCAGGAATAAGGAATGATGAATCAGGAATAAGGAATGATGAATCAGGAATCAGGAATGATGAATCAGGAATGACGAATGATGAATCAGGAATGATGAATCAGGAATCAGGAATGATGAATTAGAAATCATGAATGATGAATCAGGAATCAGGAATGATAAATCAGGAATCAGGAATCAGGAATGATGAATCAGGAATCAGGAATCAGGAATGATGAATCAGGAATGATGAATGACGAATCAGGAATGATGAATGACGAATCAGGAATGATGAATGATGAATCAGGAATGATGAATGATGAATCAGGAATGATGAATGATGAATCAGGAATCAGGAATGATGAATCAGGAATAAGGAATGATGAACCAGGAATGATGAATGATGAATCAGGAATGATGAATCAGGAATGATGAATCGGAATCAGGAATCAGGAATGATGAATCAGGAATCAGGAATGATGAATCAGGAATGATGAATGATGAATCAGGAATCAGGAATGATGAACCAGGAATCAGGAATGATGAATCAGGAATCAGGAATGATGAATCAGGAATGATGAATCAGGAAATAGGAATGATGAATCAGGAATCAGGTATGGTGAATCATGAATCAGGAATGATGAATCAGGAATCAGGAATGATGAATCAGGAATCAGGAATCAGGAATGATGAATCAGGAATCAGGAATCAGGAATGATGAATCAGGAATCAGAAATCAGGAATGATGAATCAGGACTGATGAATGACGAATCAGGAATGATGAATGATGAATCAGGAATGATGAATGATGAATCAGGAATCAGGAATGATGAATCAGGAATAAGGAATGATGAATCAAGAATGATGAATGATGAATCAGGAATGATGAATCAGGAATGATGAATCAGGAATCAGGAATGATGAATCAGGAATCAGGAATCAGGAATGACGAATCAGGAATCATCAATGATGAATCAGGAATGATGAATGATGAATCAGGAATGATGAATCAGGAATCAGGAATGATGAATGATGAATCAGGAATCAGCAATGAAGAATCAGGAATTAGGAATGATGAATCAGGAATGATGAATGATGAATCAGGAATGATGAATCAGGAATGATGAATCAGGAATGATGAATCAGGAATCAGGAATGATGAATCAGGAATGATGAATCAGGAATGATGAATGACGAATCAGGAATGATGAATGACGAATCAGGAATGATGAATGATGAATCAGGAATGATGAATGATGAATCAGGAATCAGGAATGATGAATCAGGAATAAGGAATGATGAACCAGGAATGATGAATGATGAATCAGGAATGATGAATCAGGAATGATGAATCGGAATCAGGAATCAGGAATGATGAATCAGGAATCAGGAATGATGAATCAGGAATCAGGAATCAGGAATGATGAATCAGGAATCAGAAATCAGGAATGATGAATCAGGAATAAGGAATGATGAACCAGGAATGATGAATGATGAATCAGGAATGATGAATCAGGAATGATGAATCGGAATCAGGAATCAGGAATGATGAATCAGGAATCAGGAATGATGAATCAGGAATGATGAATGATGAATCAGGAATCAGGTATGGTGAATCATGAATCAGGAATGATGAATCAGGAATCAGGAATGATGAATCAGGAATCAGGAATCAGGAATGATGAATCAGGAATCAGGAATCAGGAATGATGAATCAGGAATCAGAAATCAGGAATGATGAATCAGGACTGATGAATGACGAATCAGGAATGATGAATGATGAATCAGGAATGATGAATGATGAATCAGGAATCAGGAATGATGAATCAGGAATGATGAATCAAGAATGATGAATGATGAATGACGAATCAGGAATCATCAATGATGAATCAGGAATGATGAATGATGAATCAGGAATGATGAATCAGGAATCAGGAATGATGAATGATGAATCAGGAATCAGCAATGATGAATCAGGAATTAGGAATGATGAATCAGGAATGATGAATGATGAATCAGGAATGATGAATCAGGAATGATGAATCAGGAATGATGAATCAGGAATCAGGAATGATGAATCAGGAATGATGAATCAGGAATGATGAATGACGAATCAGGAATGATGAATGACGAATCAGGAATGATGAATGATGAATCAGGAATGATGAATGATGAATCAGGAATGATGAATGATGAATCAGGAATCAGGAATGATGAATCAGGAATAAGGAATGATGAACCAGGCATGATGAATGATGAATCAGGAATGATGAATCAGGAATGATGAATCGGAATCAGGAATCAGGAATGATGAATCAGGAATCAGGAATGATGAATCAGGAATGATGAATGATGAATCAAGAATCAGCAATGATGAATCAGGAATGATGAATGATGAATCAGGAATAATGAATCAGGAATCAGGAATAATGAATCAGGAATAAGGAATTATGAACCAGGAATGATGAATGATGAATCAGGAATGATGAATCAGGAATGATGAATCGGAATCAGGAATCAGGAATGATGAATCAGGAATGACGAATGATGAATCAGGAATGATGAATCAGGAATCAGGTATGATGAATTAGAAATCATGAATGATGAATCAGGAATCAGGAATGATAAATCAGGAATCAGGAATCAGGAATGATGAATCAGGAATGATGAATCAGGAATCAGAAATCAGGAATGATGAATCAGGACTGATGAATGACGAATCAGGAATGATGAATGATGAATCAGGAATGATGAATGATGAATCAGGAATCAGGAATGATGAATCAGGACTGATGAATGATGAATTAGGACTGATGAATGACGAATCAGGAATGATGAATGATGAATCACGAATGATGAATGATGAATCAGGAATAAGGAATGATGAATCAGGAATAAGGAATGATGAATCAGGAATCAGGAATGATGAATCAGGAATGACGAATGATGAATCAGGAATGATGAATCAGGAATCAGGAATGATGAATTAGAAATCATGAATGATGAATCAGGGGAATCAGGAATGATAAATCAGGAATCAGGAATCAGGAATGATGAATCAGGAATCAGGAATCAGGAATGATGAATCAGGAATGATGAATGACGAATCAGGAATGATGAATGACGAATCAGGAATGATGAATGATGAATCAGGAATGATGAATGATGAATCAGGAATGATGAATGATGAATCAGGAATCAGGAATGATGAATCAGGAATAAGGAATGATGAACCAGGAATGATGAATGATGAATCAGGAATGATGAATCAGGAATGATGAATCGGAATCAGGAATCAGGAATGATGAATCAGGAATCAGGAATGATGAATCAGGAATGATGAATGATGAATCAGGAATCAGGAATGATGAACCAGGAATCAGGAATGATGAATCAGGAATCAGGAATGATGAATCAGGAATGATGAATCAGGAAATAGGAATGATGAATCAGGAATCAGGTATGGTGAATCATGAATCAGGAATGATGAATCAGGAATCAGGAATGATGAATCAGGAATCAGGAATCAGGAATGATGAATCAGGAATCAGGAATCAGGAATGATGAATCAGGAATCAGAAATCAGGAATGATGAATCAGGACTGATGAATGACGAATCAGGAATGATGAATGATGAATCAGGAATGATGAATGATGAATCAGGAATCAGGAATGATGAATCAGGAATAAGGAATGATGAATCAAGAATGATGAATGATGAATCAGGAATGATGAATCAGGAATGATGAATCAGGAATCAGGAATGATGAATCAGGAATCAGGAATCAGGAATGACGAATCAGGAATCATCAATGATGAATCAGGAATGATGAATGATGAATCAGGAATGATGAATCAGGAATCAGGAATGATGAATGATGAATCAGGAATCAGCAATGAAGAATCAGGAATTAGGAATGATGAATCAGGAATGATGAATGATGAATCAGGAATGATGAATCAGGAATGATGAATCAGGAATCAGGAATGATGAATCAGGAATGATGAATCAGGAATGATGAATGACGAATCAGGAATGATGAATGACGAATCAGGAATGATGAATGATGAATCAGGAATGATGAATGATGAATCAGGAATCAGGAATGATGAATCAGGAATAAGGAATGAATGAACCAGGAATGATGAATGATGAATCAGGAATGATGAATCAGGAATGATGAATCGGAATCAGGAATCAGGAATGATGAATCAGGAATCAGGAATGATGAATCAGGAATGATGAATGATGAAACAGGAATCAGGATTGATGAATCAGGAATCAGGAATGATGAATCAGGAATGATGAATCAGGAAATAGGAATGATGAATCAGGAATCAGGTATGGTGAATCATGAATCAGGAATGATGAATCAGGAATCAGGAATGATGAATCAGGAATCAGGAATCAGGAATGATGAATCAGGAATCAGGAATCAGGAATGATGAATCAGGAATCAGAAATCAGGAATGATGAATGAATGACGAATCAGGAATGATGAATGATGAATCAGGAATGATGAATGATGAATCAGGAATCAGGAATGATGAATCAGGAATGATGAATCAAGAATGATGAATGATGAATGACGAATCAGGAATCATCAATGATGAATCAGGAATGATGAATGATGAATCAGGAATGATGAATCAGGAATCAGGAATGATGAATGATGAATCAGGAATCAGCAATGATGAATCAGGAATTAGGAATGATGAATCAGGAATGATGAATGATGAATCAGGAATGATGAATCAGGAATGATGAATCAGGAATGATGAATCAGGAATCAGGAATGATGAATCAGGAATGATGAATCAGGAATGATGAATGACGAATCAGGAATGATGAATGACGAATCAGGAATGATGAATGATGAATCAGGAATGATGAATGATGAATCAGGAATGATGAATGATGAATCAGGAATCAGGAATGATGAATCAGGAATAAGGAATGATGAACCAGGCATGATGAATGATGAATCAGGAATGATGAATCAGGAATGATGAATCGGAATCAGGAATCAGGAATGATGAATCAGGAATCAGGAATGATGAATCAGGAATGATGAATGATGAATCAAGAATCAGCAATGATGAATCAGGAATGATGAATGATGAATCAGGAATAATGAATCAGGAATCAGGAATAATGAATCAGGAATAAGGAATTATGAACCAGGAATGATGAATGATGAATCAGGAATGATGAATCAGGAATGATGAATCGGAATCAGGAATCAGGAATGATGAATCAGGAATCAGGAATGATGAATCAGGAATGATGAATGATGAATCAGGAATCAGGAATGATGAACCAGGAATAAGGAATGATGAATCAGGAATCAGGAATGATGAATCAGGAATCAGGAATGATGAATCAGGAATGAGGAATGATCATTCAGGAATGAGGATTGATGAATCAGGAATCAGGAATGAAGAATCAGGAATGAGGAATGATGAATCAGGAATGATGAATGATGAAACAGGAATCAGGAATGATGAATCAGGAATCAGGAATGATGAATCAGGAATGATGAATCAGGAATGATGAATCAGGAATGATGAATCAGGAATGATGAATCAGGAATCAGAAATCAGGAATGATGAATCAGGACTGATGAATGACGAATCAGGAATGATGAATGATGAATCAGGAATGATGAATGATGAATCAGGAATCAGGAATGATGAATTAGGACTGATGAATGACGAATCAGGAATGATGAATGATGAATCACGAATGATGAATGATGAATCAGGAATAAGGAATGATGAATCAGGAATAAGGAATGATGAATCAGGAATCAGGAATGATGAATCAGGAATGACGAATGATGAATCAGGAATGATGAATCAGGAATCAGGAATGATGAATTAGAAATCATGAATGATGAATCAGGAATCAGGAATGATAAATCAGGAATCAGGAATCAGGAATGATGAATCAGGAATGATGAATCAGGAATCAGAAATCAGGAATGATGAATCAGGACTGATGAATGACGAATCAGGAATGATGAATGATGAATCAGGAATGATGAATGATGAATCAGGAATCAGGAATGATGAATCAGGACTGATGAATGATGAATTAGGACTGATGAATGACGAATCAGGAATGATGAATGATGAATCACGAATGATGAATGATGAATCAGGAATAAGGAATGATGAATCAGGAATAAGGAATGATGAATCAGGAATCAGGAATGATGAATCAGGAATGACGAATGATGAATCAGGAATGATGAATCAGGAATCAGGAATGATGAATTAGAAATCATGAATGATGAATCAGGAATCAGGAATGATAAATCAGGAATCAGGAATCAGGAATGATGAATCAGGAATCAGGAATCAGGAATGATGAATCAGGAATGATGAATGACGAATCAGGAATGATGAATGACGAATCAGGAATGATGAATGATGAATCAGGAATGATGAATGATGAATCAGCAATGATGAATGATGAATCAGGAATCAGGAATGATGAATCAGGAATAAGGAATGATGAACCAGGAATGATGAATGATGAATCAGGAATGATGAATCAGGAATGATGAATCGGAATCAGGAATCAGGAATGATGAATCAGGAATCAGGAATGATGAATCAGGAATGATGAATGATGAATCAGGAATCAGGAATGATGAACCAGGAATAAGGAATGATGAATCAGGAATCAGGAATGATGAATCAGGAATCAGGAATGATGAATCAGGAATGAGGAATGATCATTCAGGAATGAGGATTGATGAATCAGGAATCAGGAATGATGAATCAGGAATGAGGAATGATGAATCAGGAATGATGAATGATGAAACAGGAATCAGGAATGATGAATCAGGAATCAGGAATGATGAATCAGGAATGATGAATCAGGAAATAGGAATGATGAATCAGGAATCAGGTATGGTGAATCATGAATCAGGAATGATGAATCAGGAATCAGGAATGATGAATCAGGAATCAGGAATCAGGAATGATGAATCAGGAATCAGGAATCAGGAATGATGAATCAGGAATCAGAAATCAGGAATGATGAATCAGGACTGATGAATGACGAATCAGGAATGATGAATGATGAATCAGGAATGATGAATGATGAATCAGGAATCAGGAATGATGAATCAGGAATAAGGAATGATGAATCAGGAATAAGGAATGATGAACCAGGAATGATGAATGATGAATCAGGAATGATGAATCAGGAATGTTGAATCGGAATCAGGAATCAGGAATGATGAATCAGGAATCAGGAATGATGAATCAGGAATGAGGAATGATCATTCAGGAATGAGGATTGATGAATCAGGAATCAGGAATGATGAATCAGGAATCAGGAATGATGAATCAGGAATGATGAATGATGAAACAGGAATCAGGATTGATGAATCAGGAATGATGAATCAGGAATGATGAATGACGAATCAGGAATGATGAATGACGAATTAGGAATGATGAATGATGAATCAGGAATGATGAATGATGAATCAGGAATCAGGAATGATGAATCAGGAATAAGGAATGATGAACCAGGAATGATGAATGATGAATCAGGAATGATGAATCAGGAATGATGAATCGGAATCAGGAATCAGGAATGATGAATCAGGAATCAGGAATGATGAATCAGGAATGAGGAATGATCATTCAGGAATGAGGATTGATGAATCAGGAATCAGGAATGATGAATCAGGAATCAGGAATGATGAATCAGGAATGATGAATGATGAAACAGGAATCAGGATTGATGAATCAGGAATCAGGAATGATGAATCAGGAATGATGAATCAGGAAATAGGAATGATGAATCAGGAATCAGGTATGGTGAATCATGAATCAGGAATGATGAATCAGGAATCAGGAATGATGAATCAGGAATCAGGAATCAGGAATGATGAATCAGGAATCAGGAATCAGGAATGATGAATCAGGAATCAGAAATCAGGAATGATGAATCAGGACTGATGAATGACGAATCAGGAATGATGAATGATGAATCAGGAATGATGAATGATGAATCAGGAATCAGGAATGATGAATCAGGAATGATGAATCAAGAATGATGAATGATGAATGACGAATCAGGAATCATCAATGATGAATCAGGAATGATGAATGATGAATCAGGAATGATGAATCAGGAATCAGGAATGATGAATGATGAATCAGGAATCAGCAATGATGAATCAGGAATTAGGAATGATGAATCAGGAATGATGAATGATGAATCAGGAATGATGAATCAGGAATGATGAATCAGGAATGATGAATCAGGAATCAGGAATGATGAATCAGGAATGATGAATCAGGAATGATGAATGACGAATCAGGAATGATGAATGACGAATCAGGAATGATGAATGATGAATCAGGAATGATGAATGATGAATCAGGAATGATGAATGATGAATCAGGAATCAGGAATGATGAATCAGGAATAAGGAATGATGAACCAGGCATGATGAATGATGAATCAGGAATGATGAATCAGGAATGATGAATCGGAATCAGGAATCAGGAATGATGAATCAGGAATCAGGAATGATGAATCAGGAATGATGAATGATGAATCAAGAATCAGCAATGATGAATCAGGAATGATGAATGATGAATCAGGAATAATGAATCAGGAATCAGGAATAATGAATCAGGAATAAGGAATGATGAACCAGGAATGATGAATGATGAATCAGGAATGATGAATCAGGAATGATGAATCGGAATCAGGAATCAGGAATGATGAATCAGGAATCAGGAATGATGAATCAGGAATGACGAATGATGAATCAGGAATCAGGAATGATGAACCAGGAATAAGGAATGATGAATCAGGAATGATGAATGATGAATCAGGAATGATGAATCAGGAATGATGAATCGGAATCAGGAATCAGGAATGATGAATCAGGAATCAGGAATGATGAATCAGGAATGATGAATCGGAATCAGGAATCAGGAATGATGAATCAGGAATCAGGAATGATGAATCAGGAATGATGAATGATGAATCAGGAATCAGGAATGATGAACCAGGAATAAGGAATGATGAATCAGGAATCAGGAATGATGAATCAGGAATCAGGAATGATGAATCAGGAATGAGGAATGATCATTCAGGAATGAGGATTGATGAATCAGGAATCAGGAATGATGAATCAGGAATGAGGAATGATGAATCAGGAATGATGAATGATGAAACAGGAATCAGGAATGATGAATCAGGAATCAGGAATGATGAATCAGGAATGATGAATCAGGAAATAGGAATGATGAATCAGGAATCAGGTATGGTGAATCATGAATCAGGAATGATGAATCAGGAATCAGGAATGATGAATCAGGAATCAGGAATCAGGAATGATGAATCAGGAATCAGGAATCAGGAATGATGAATCAGGAATCAGAAATCAGGAATGATGAATCAGGACTGATGAATGACGAATCAGGAATGATGAATGATGAATCAGGAATGATGAATGATGAATCAGGAATCAGGAATGATGAATCAGGAATAAGGAATGATGAATCAGGAATAAGGAATGATGAACCAGGAATGATGAATGATGAATCAGGAATGATGAATCAGGAATGATGAATCGGAATCAGGAATCAGGAATGATGAATCAGGAATCAGGAATGATGAATCGGGAATGAGGAATGATCATTCAGGAATGAGGATTGATGAATCAGGAATCAGGAATGATGAATCAGGAATCAGGAATGATGAATCAGGAATGATGAATGATGAAACAGGAATCAGGATTGATGAATCAGGAATGATGAATCAGGAATGATGAATGACGAATCAGGAATGATGAATGACGAATCAGGAATGATGAATGATGAATCAGGAATGATGAATGATGAATCAGGAATCAGGAATGATGAATCAGGAATAAGGAATGATGAACCAGGAATGATGAATGATGAATCAGGAATGATGAATCAGGAATGATGAATCGGAATCAGGAATCAGGAATGATGAATCAGGAATCAGGAATGATGAATCAGGAATGAGGAATGATCATTCAGGAATGAGGATTGATGAATCAGGAATCAGGAATGATGAATCAGGAATCAGGAATGATGAATCAGGAATGATGAATGATGAAACAGGAATCAGGATTGATGAATCAGGAATCAGGAATGATGAATCAGGAATGATGAATCAGGAAATAGGAATGATGAATCAGGAATCAGGTATGGTGAATCATGAATCAGGAATGATGAATCAGGAATCAGGAATGATGAATCAGGAATCAGGAATCAGGAATGATGAATCAGGAATCAGGAATCAGGAATGATGAATCAGGAATCAGAAATCAGGAATGATGAATCAGGACTGATGAATGACGAATCAGGAATGATGAATGATGAATCAGGAATGATGAATGATGAATCAGGAATCAGGAATGATGAATCAGGAATGATGAATCAAGAATGATGAATGATGAATGACGAATCAGGAATCATCAATGATGAATCAGGAATGATGAATGATGAATCAGGAATGATGAATCAGGAATCAGGAATGATGAATGATGAATCAGGAATCAGCAATGATGAATCAGGAATTAGGAATGATGAATCAGGAATGATGAATGATGAATCAGGAATGATGAATCAGGAATGATGAATCAGGAATGATGAATCAGGAATCAGGAATGATGAATCAGGAATGATGAATCAGGAATGATGAATGACGAATCAGGAATGATGAATGACGAATCAGGAATGATGAATGATGAATCAGGAATGATGAATGATGAATCAGGAATGATGAATGATGAATCAGGAATCAGGAATGATGAATCAGGAATAAGGAATGATGAACCAGGCATGATGAATGATGAATCAGGAATGATGAATCAGGAATGATGAATCGGAATCAGGAATCAGGAATGATGAATCAGGAATCAGGAATGATGAATCAGGAATGATGAATGATGAATCAAGAATCAGCAATGATGAATCAGGAATGATGAATGATGAATCAGGAATAATGAATCAGGAATCAGGAATAATGAATCAGGAATAAGGAATTATGAACCAGGAATGATGAATGATGAATCAGGAATGATGAATCAGGAATGATGAATCGGAATCAGGAATCAGGAATGATGAATCAGGAATCAGGAATGATGAATCAGGAATGACGAATGATGAATCAGGAATCAGGAATGATGAACCAGGAATAAGGAATGATGAATCAGGAATCAGGAATGATGAATCAGGAATCAGGAATGATGAATCAGGAATGAGGAATGATCATTCAGGAATGAGGATTGATGAATCAGGAATCAGGAATGAAGAATCAGGAATGAGGAATGATGAATCAGGAATGATGAATGATGAAACAGGAATCAGGAATGATGAATCAGGAATCAGGAATGATGAATCAGGAATGATGAATCAGGAATGATGAATCAGGAATGATGAATCAGGAATGATGAATCAGGAATCAGAAATCAGGAATGATGAATCAGGACTGATGAATGACGAATCAGGAATGATGAATGATGAATCAGGAATGATGAATGATGAATCAGGAATCAGGAATGATGAATTAGGACTGATGAATGACGAATCAGGAATGATGAATGATGAATCACGAATGATGAATGATGAATCAGGAATAAGGAATGATGAATCAGGAATAAGGAATGATGAACCAGGAATGATGAATGATGAATCAGGAATGATGAATCAGGAATGATGAATCAGGAATCAGGAATGATGAATCAGGAATCAGGAATGATGAATCAGGAATGATGAATGATGAATCAGGAATCAGGAATGATGAACCAGGAATAAGGAATGATGAATCAGGAATCAGGAATGATGAATCAGGAATCAGGAATGATGAATCAGGAATGAGGAATGATCATTCAGGAATGAGGATTGATGAATCAGGAATCAGGAATGATGAATCAGGAATGAGGAATGATGAATCAGGAATGATGAATGATGAAACAGGAATCAGGAATGATGAATCAGGAATCAGGAATGATGAATCAGGAATGATGAATCAGGAAATAGGAATGATGAATCAGGAATCAGGTATGGTGAATCATGAATCAGGAATGATGAATCAGGAATCAGGAATGATGAATCAGGAATCAGGAATCAGGAATGATGAATCAGGAATCAGGAATCAGGAATGATGAATCAGGAATCAGAAATCAGGAATGATGAATCAGGACTGATGAATGACGAATCAGGAATGATGAATGATGAATCAGGAATGATGAATGATGAATCAGGAATCAGGAATGATGAATCAGGAATAAGGAATGATGAATCAAGAATGATGAATGATGAATCAGGAATGATGAATCAGGAATGATGAATCAGGAATCAGGAATGATGAATCAGGAATCAGGAATCAGGAATGACGAATCAGGAATCATCAATGATGAATCAGGAATGATGAATGATGAATCAGGAATGATGAATCAGGAATCAGGAATGATGAATGATGAATCAGGAATCAGCAATGAAGAATCAGGAATTAGGAATGATGAATCAGGAATGATGAATGATGAATCAGGAATGATGAATCAGGAATGATGAATCAGGAATGATGAATCAGGAATCAGGAATGATGAATCAGGAATGATGAATCAGGAATGATGAATGACGAATCAGGAATGATGAATGACGAATCAGGAATGATGAATGATGAATCAGGAATGATGAATGATGAATCAGGAATCAGGAATGATGAATCAGGAATAAGGAATGATGAACCAGGAATGATGAATGATGAATCAGGAATGATGAATCAGGAATGATGAATCGGAATCAGGAATCAGGAATGATGAATCAGGAATCAGGAATGATGAATCAGGAATGATGAATGATGAATCAGGAATCAGGAATGATGAACCAGGAATAAGGAATGATGAATCAGGAATCAGGAATGATGAATCAGGAATCAGGAATGATGAATCAGGAATGAGGAATGATCATTCAGGAATGAGGATTGATGAATCAGGAATCAGGAATGAAGAATCAGGAATGAGGAATGATGAATCAGGAATGATGAATGATGAAACAGGAATCAGGAATGATGAATCAGGAATCAGGAATGATGAATCAGGAATGATGAATCAGGAATGATGAATCAGGAATGATGAATCAGGAATGATGAATCAGGAATCAGGAATGATGAATCAGGAATGATGAATCAGGAATGATGAATGACGAATCAGGAATGATGAATGATGAATCAGGAATCAGGAATGATGAATCAGGAATAAGGAATGATGAACCTGGAATGATGAATGATGAATCAGGAATGATGAATCAGGAATGATGAATCAGGAATGATGAATCGGAATCAGGAATCAGGAATGATGAATCAGGAATCAGGAATGATGAATCAGGAATGATGAATGATGAATCAGGAATCAGGAATGATGAACCAGGAATAAGGAATGATGAATCAGGAATCAGGAATGATGAATCAGGAATCAGGAATGATGAATCAGGAATGAGGAATGATCATTCAGGAATGAGGAATGATGAATCAGGAATCAGGAATGATGAATCAGGAATCAGGAATCAGGAATCAGGAATCAGGAATGATGAATGACGAATAAGGAATGATGAATGACGAATGAGGAATGATGAATGATGAAGGAGGAATGATGAATGATGAATCAGGAATCAGGAATGATGAATCAGGAATAAGGAATGATGAATCAGGAATGATGAATGATGAATCAGGAATGATGAATCAGGAATGATGAATCAGGAATGATGAATCAGGAATCAGGAATGATGAGTCAGGAATGATGAATGATGAATCAGGAATCAGGAATGATGAATCAGGAATAAGGAATGATGAATTAGGAATCAGGAATGATGAATCTGGAATCAGGAATTATGAATCAGGAATGAGGAATGATGTATCAGGAATCAGGAATGATGAATTAGGAATCAGGAATGATGAATCTGGAATCAAGAATGGTGAATCATGAATCAGGAATGATGAATCAGGAATCAGGAATGATGAATCAGGAATGATGAATCGGAATCAGGAATCAGGAATGATGAATCAGGAATCAGGAATGATGAATCAGGAATGATGAATGATGAATCAGGAATCAGGAATGATGAACCAGGAATAAGGAATGATGAATCAGGAATCAGGAATGATGAATCAGGAATCAGGAATGATGAATCAGGAATGAGGAATGATCATTCAGGAATGAGGATTGATGAATCAGGAATCAGGAATGATGAATCAGGAATGAGGAATGATGAATCAGGAATGATGAATGATGAAACAGGAATCAGGAATGATGAATCAGGAATCAGGAATGATGAATCAGGAATGATGAATCAGGAAATAGGAATGATGAATCAGGAATCAGGTATGGTGAATCATGAATCAGGAATGATGAATCAGGAATCAGGAATGATGAATCAGGAATCAGGAATCAGGAATGATGAATCAGGAATCAGGAATCAGGAATGATGAATCAGGAATCAGAAATCAGGAATGATGAATCAGGACTGATGAATGACGAATCAGGAATGATGAATGATGAATCAGGAATGATGAATGATGAATCAGGAATCAGGAATGATGAATCAGGAATAAGGAATGATGAATCAGGAATAAGGAATGATGAACCAGGAATGATGAATGATGAATCAGGAATGATGAATCAGGAATGATGAATCAGGAATGATGAATCGGAATCAGGAATCAGGAATGATGAATCAGGAATCAGGAATGATGAATCAGGAATGAGGAATGATCATTCAGGAATGAGGATTGATGAATCAGGAATCAGGAATGATGAATCAGGAATCAGGAATGATGAATCAGGAATGATGAATGATGAAACAGGAATCAGGATTGATGAATCAGGAATGATGAATCAGGAATGATGAATGACGAATCAGGAATGATGAATGACGAATCAGGAATGATGAATGATGAATCAGGAATGATGAATGATGAATCAGGAATCAGGAATGATGAATCAGGAATAAGGAATGATGAACCAGGAATGATGAATGATGAATCAGGAATGATGAATCGGAATCAGGAATCAGGAATGATGAATCAGGAATCAGGAATGATGAATCAGGAATGAGGAATGATCATTCAGGAATGAGGATTGATGAATCAGGAATCAGGAATGATGAATCAGGAATCAGGAATGATGAATCAGGAATGATGAATGATGAAACAGGAATCAGGATTGATGAATCAGGAATCAGGAATGATGAATCAGGAATGATGAATCAGGAAATAGGAATGATGAATCAGGAATCAGGTATGGTGAATCATGAATCAGGAATGATGAATCAGGAATCAGGAATGATGAATCAGGAATCAGGAATCAGGAATGATGAATCAGGAATCAGGAATCAGGAATGATGAATCAGGAATCAGAAATCAGGAATGATGAATCAGGACTGATGAATGACGAATCAGGAATGATGAATGATGAATCAGGAATGATGAATGATGAATCAGGAATCAGGAATGATGAATCAGGAATGATGAATCAAGAATGATGAATGATGAATGACGAATCAGGAATCATCAATGATGAATCAGGAATGATGAATGATGAATCAGGAATGATGAATCAGGAATCAGGAATGATGAATGATGAATCAGGAATCAGCAATGATGAATCAGGAATTAGGAATGATGAATCAGGAATGATGAATGATGAATCAGGAATGATGAATCAGGAATGATGAATCAGGAATGATGAATCAGGAATCAGGAATGATGAATCAGGAATGATGAATCAGGAATGATGAATGACGAATCAGGAATGATGAATGACGAATCAGGAATGATGAATGATGAATCAGGAATGATGAATGATGAATCAGGAATGATGAATGATGAATCAGGAATCAGGAATGATGAATCAGGAATAAGGAATGATGAACCAGGCATGATGAATGATGAATCAGGAATGATGAATCAGGAATGATGAATCGGAATCAGGAATCAGGAATGATGAATCAGGAATCAGGAATGATGAATCAGGAATGATGAATGATGAATCAAGAATCAGCAATGATGAATCAGGAATGATGAATGATGAATCAGGAATAATGAATCAGGAATCAGGAATAATGAATCAGGAATAAGGAATTATGAACCAGGAATGATGAATGATGAATCAGGAATGATGAATCAGGAATGATGAATCGGAATCAGGAATCAGGAATGATGAATCAGGAATCAGGAATGATGAATCAGGAATGACGAATGATGAATCAGGAATCAGGAATGATGAACCAGGAATAAGGAATGATGAATCAGGAATCAGGAATGATGAATCAGGAATCAGGAATGATGAATCAGGAATGAGGAATGATCATTCAGGAATGAGGATTGATGAATCAGGAATCAGGAATGAAGAATCAGGAATGAGGAATGATGAATCAGGAATGATGAATGATGAAACAGGAATCAGGAATGATGAATCAGGAATCAGGAATGATGAATCAGGAATGATGAATCAGGAATGATGAATCAGGAATGATGAATCAGGAATGATGAATCAGGAATCAGAAATCAGGAATGATGAATCAGGACTGATGAATGACGAATCAGGAATGATGAATGATGAATCAGGAATGATGAATGATGAATCAGGAATCAGGAATGATGAATTAGGACTGATGAATGACGAATCAGGAATGATGAATGATGAATCACGAATGATGAATGATGAATCAGGAATAAGGAATGATGAATCAGGAATAAGGAATGATGAATCAGGAATCAGGAATGATGAATCAGGAATGACGAATGATGAATCAGGAATGATGAATCAGGAATCAGGAATGATGAATTAGAAATCATGAATGATGAATCAGGAATCAGGAATGATAAATCAGGAATCAGGAATCAGGAATGATGAATCAGGAATGATGAATCAGGAATCAGAAATCAGGAATGATGAATCAGGACTGATGAATGACGAATCAGGAATGATGAATGATGAATCAGGAATGATGAATGATGAATCAGGAATCAGGAATGATGAATCAGGACTGATGAATGATGAATTAGGACTGATGAATGACGAATCAGGAATGATGAATGATGAATCACGAATGATGAATGATGAATCAGGAATAAGGAATGATGAATCAGGAATAAGGAATGATGAATCAGGAATCAGGAATGATGAATCAGGAATGACGAATGATGAATCAGGAATGATGAATCAGGAATCAGGAATGATGAATTAGAAATCATGAATGATGAATCAGGAATCAGGAATGATAAATCAGGAATCAGGAATCAGGAATGATGAATCAGGAATCAGGAATCAGGAATGATGAATCAGGAATGATGAATGACGAATCAGGAATGATGAATGACGAATCAGGAATGATGAATGATGAATCAGGAATGATGAATGATGAATCAGGAATGATGAATGATGAATCAGGAATCAGGAATGATGAATCAGGAATAAGGAATGATGAACCAGGAATGATGAATGATGAATCAGGAATGATGAATCAGGAATGATGAATCGGAATCAGGAATCAGGAATGATGAATCAGGAATCAGGAATGATGAATCAGGAATGATGAATGATGAATCAGGAATCAGGAATGATGAACCAGGAATAAGGAATGATGAATCAGGAATCAGGAATGATGAATCAGGAATCAGGAATGATGAATCAGGAATGAGGAATGATCATTCAGGAATGAGGATTGATGAATCAGGAATCAGGAATGATGAATCAGGAATGAGGAATGATGAATCAGGAATGATGAATGATGAAACAGGAATCAGGAATGATGAATCAGGAATCAGGAATGATGAATCAGGAATGATGAATCAGGAAATAGGAATGATGAATCAGGAATCAGGTATGGTGAATCATGAATCAGGAATGATGAATCAGGAATCAGGAATGATGAATCAGGAATCAGGAATCAGGAATGATGAATCAGGAATCAGGAATCAGGAATGATGAATCAGGAATCAGAAATCAGGAATGATGAATCAGGACTGATGAATGACGAATCAGGAATGATGAATGATGAATCAGGAATGATGAATGATGAATCAGGAATCAGGAATGATGAATCAGGAATAAGGAATGATGAATCAAGAATGATGAATGATGAATCAGGAATGATGAATCAGGAATGATGAATCAGGAATCAGGAATGATGAATCAGGAATCAGGAATCAGGAATGACGAATCAGGAATCATCAATGATGAATCAGGAATGATGAATGATGAATCAGGAATGATGAATCAGGAATCAGGAATGATGAATGATGAATCAGGAATCAGCAATGAAGAATCAGGAATTAGGAATGATGAATCAGGAATGATGAATGATGAATCAGGAATGATGAATCAGGACTGATGAATGACGAATCAGGAATGATGAATGATGAATCAGGAATGATGAATGATGAATCAGGAATCAGGAATGATGAATCAGGAATGATGAATCAAGAATGATGAATGATGAATGACGAATCAGGAATCATCAATGATGAATCAGGAATGATGAATGATGAATCAGGAATGATGAATCAGGAATCAGGAATGATGAATGATGAATCAGGAATCAGCAATGATGAATCAGGAATTAGGAATGATGAATCAGGAATGATGAATGATGAATCAGGAATGATGAATCAGGAATGATGAATCAGGAATGATGAATCAGGAATCAGGAATGATGAATCAGGAATGATGAATCAGGAATGATGAATGACGAATCAGGAATGATGAATGACGAATCAGGAATGATGAATGATGAATCAGGAATGATGAATGATGAATCAGGAATGATGAATGATGAATCAGGAATCAGGAATGATGAATCAGGAATAAGGAATGATGAACCAGGCATGATGAATGATGAATCAGGAATGATGAATCAGGAATGATGAATCGGAATCAGGAATCAGGAATGATGAATCAGGAATCAGGAATGATGAATCAGGAATGATGAATGATGAATCAAGAATCAGCAATGATGAATCAGGAATGATGAATGATGAATCAGGAATAATGAATCAGGAATCAGGAATAATGAATCAGGAATAAGGAATTATGAACCAGGAATGATGAATGATGAATCAGGAATGATGAATCAGGAATGATGAATCGGAATCAGGAATCAGGAATGATGAATCAGGAATCAGGAATGATGAATCAGGAATGACGAATGATGAATCAGGAATCAGGAATGATGAACCAGGAATAAGGAATGATGAATCAGGAATCAGGAATGATGAATCAGGAATCAGGAATGATGAATCAGGAATGAGGAATGATCATTCAGGAATGAGGATTGATGAATCAGGAATCAGGAATGAAGAATCAGGAATGAGGAATGATGAATCAGGAATGATGAATGATGAAACAGGAATCAGGAATGATGAATCAGGAATCAGGAATGATGAATCAGGAATGATGAATCAGGAATGATGAATCAGGAATGATGAATCAGGAATGATGAATCAGGAATCAGAAATCAGGAATGATGAATCAGGACTGATGAATGACGAATCAGGAATGATGAATGATGAATCAGGAATGATGAATGATGAATCAGGAATCAGGAATGATGAATTAGGACTGATGAATGACGAATCAGGAATGATGAATGATGAATCACGAATGATGAATGATGAATCAGGAATAAGGAATGATGAATCAGGAATAAGGAATGATGAATCAGGAATCAGGAATGATGAATCAGGAATGACGAATGATGAATCAGGAATGATGAATCAGGAATCAGGAATGATGAATTAGAAATCATGAATGATGAATCAGGAATCAGGAATGATAAATCAGGAATCAGGAATCAGGAATGATGAATCAGGAATGATGAATCAGGAATCAGAAATCAGGAATGATGAATCAGGACTGATGAATGACGAATCAGGAATGATGAATGATGAATCAGGAATGATGAATGATGAATCAGGAATCAGGAATGATGAATCAGGACTGATGAATGATGAATTAGGACTGATGAATGACGAATCAGGAATGATGAATGATGAATCACGAATGATGAATGATGAATCAGGAATAAGGAATGATGAATCAGGAATAAGGAATGATGAATCAGGAATCAGGAATGATGAATCAGGAATGACGAATGATGAATCAGGAATGATGAATCAGGAATCAGGAATGATGAATTAGAAATCATGAATGATGAATCAGGAATCAGGAATGATAAATCAGGAATCAGGAATCAGGAATGATGAATCAGGAATCAGGAATCAGGAATGATGAATCAGGAATGATGAATGACGAATCAGGAATGATGAATGACGAATCAGGAATGATGAATGATGAATCAGGAATGATGAATGATGAATCAGGAATGATGAATGATGAATCAGGAATCAGGAATGATGAATCAGGAATAAGGAATGATGAACCAGGAATGATGAATGATGAATCAGGAATGATGAATCAGGAATGATGAATCGGAATCAGGAATCAGGAATGATGAATCAGGAATCAGGAATGATGAATCAGGAATGATGAATGATGAATCAGGAATCAGGAATGATGAACCAGGAATAAGGAATGATGAATCAGGAATCAGGAATGATGAATCAGGAATCAGGAATGATGAATCAGGAATGAGGAATGATCATTCAGGAATGAGGATTGATGAATCAGGAATCAGGAATGATGAATCAGGAATGAGGAATGATGAATCAGGAATGATGAATGATGAAACAGGAATCAGGAATGATGAATCAGGAATCAGGAATGATGAATCAGGAATGATGAATCAGGAAATAGGAATGATGAATCAGGAATCAGGTATGGTGAATCATGAATCAGGAATGATGAATCAGGAATCAGGAATGATGAATCAGGAATCAGGAATCAGGAATGATGAATCAGGAATCAGGAATCAGGAATGATGAATCAGGAATCAGAAATCAGGAATGATGAATCAGGACTGATGAATGACGAATCAGGAATGATGAATGATGAATCAGGAATGATGAATGATGAATCAGGAATCAGGAATGATGAATCAGGAATAAGGAATGATGAATCAAGAATGATGAATGATGAATCAGGAATGATGAATCAGGAATGATGAATCAGGAATCAGGAATGATGAATCAGGAATCAGGAATCAGGAATGACGAATCAGGAATCATCAATGATGAATCAGGAATGATGAATGATGAATCAGGAATGATGAATCAGGAATCAGGAATGATGAATGATGAATCAGGAATCAGCAATGAAGAATCAGGAATTAGGAATGATGAATCAGGAATGATGAATGATGAATCAGGAATGATGAATCAGGAATGATGAATCAGGAATGATGAATCAGGAATCAGGAATGATGAATCAGGAATGATGAATCAGGAATGATGAATGACGAATCAGGAATGATGAATGACGAATCAGGAATGATGAATGATGAATCAGGAATGATGAATGATGAATCAGGAATCAGGAATGATGAATCAGGAATAAGGAATGATGAACCAGGAATGATGAATGATGAATCAGGAATGATGAATCAGGAATGATGAATCGGAATCAGGAATCAGGAATGATGAATCAGGAATCAGGAATGATGAATCAGGAATGATGAATGATGAATCAGGAATCAGGAATGATGAACCAGGAATAAGGAATGATGAATCAGGAATCAGGAATGATGAATCAGGAATCAGGAATGATGAATCAGGAATGAGGAATGATCATTCAGGAATGAGGATTGATGAATCAGGAATCAGGAATGAAGAATCAGGAATGAGGAATGATGAATCAGGAATGATGAATGATGAAACAGGAATCAGGAATGATGAATCAGGAATCAGGAATGATGAATCAGGAATGATGAATCAGGAATGATGAATCAGGAATGATGAATCAGGAATGATGAATCAGGAATCAGGAATGATGAATCAGGAATGATGAATCAGGAATGATGAATGACGAATCAGGAATGATGAATGATGAATCAGGAATCAGGAATGATGAATCAGGAATAAGGAATGATGAACCTGGAATGATGAATGATGAATCAGGAATGATGAATCAGGAATGATGAATCGGAATCAGGAATCAGGAATGATGAATCAGGAATCAGGAATGATGAATCAGGAATGATGAATGATGAATCAGGAATCAGGAATGATGAACCAGGAATAAGGAATGATGAATCAGGAATCAGGAATGATGAATCAGGAATCAGGAATGATGAATCAGGAATGAGGAATGATCATTCAGGAATGAGGATTGATGAATCAGGAATCAGGAATGAAGAATCAGGAATGAGGAATGATGAATCAGGAATGATGAATGATGAAACAGGAATCAGGAATGATGAATCAGGAATCAGGAATGATGAATCAGGAATGACGAATCAGGAATGATGAATCAGGAATGATGAATCAGGAATCAGAAATCAGGAATGATGAATGACGAATCAGGAATGATGAATGATGAATCAGGAATGATGAATCAGGAATGATGAATCAGGAATCAGGAATGATGAATCAGGAATCAGGAATCAGGAATCAGGAATCAGGAATGATGAATGACGAATAAGGAATGATGAATGATGAATCAGGAATGATGAATCAGGAATGATGAATCGGAATCAGGAATCAGGAATGATGAATCAGGAATCAGGAATGATGAATCAGGAATGATGAATGATGAATCAGGAATCAGGAATGATGAACCAGGAATAAGGAATGATGAATCAGGAATCAGGAATGATGAATCAGGAATCAGGAATGATGAATCAGGAATGAGGAATGATCATTCAGGAATGAGGATTGATGAATCAGGAATCAGGAATGAAGAATCAGGAATGAGGAATGATGAATCAGGAATGATGAATGATGAAACAGGAATCAGGAATGATGAATCAGGAATCAGGAATGATGAATCAGGAATGATGAATCAGGAATGATGAATCAGGAATGATGAATCAGGAATGATGAATCAGGAATCAGGAATGATGAATCAGGAATGATGAATCAGGAATGATGAATGACGAATCAGGAATGATGAATGATGAATCAGGAATCAGGAATGATGAATCAGGAATAAGGAATGATGAACCTGGAATGATGAATGATGAATCAGGAATGATGAATCAGGAATGATGAATCGGAATCAGGAATCAGGAATGATGAATCAGGAATCAGGAATGATGAATCAGGAATGATGAATGATGAATCAGGAATCAGGAATGATGAACCAGGAATAAGGAATGATGAATCAGGAATCAGGAATGATGAATCAGGAATCAGGAATGATGAATCAGGAATGAGGAATGATCATTCAGGAATGAGGATTGATGAATCAGGAATCAGGAATGAAGAATCAGGAATGAGGAATGATGAATCAGGAATGATGAATGATGAAACAGGAATCAGGAATGATGAATCAGGAATCAGGAATGATGAATCAGGAATGACGAATCAGGAATGATGAATCAGGAATGATGAATCAGGAATCAGAAATCAGGAATGATGAATGACGAATCAGGAATGATGAATGATGAATCAGGAATGATGAATCAGGAATGATGAATCAGGAATCAGGAATGATGAATCAGGAATCAGGAATCAGGAATCAGGAATCAGGAATGATGAATGACGAATAAGGAATGATGAATGACGAATGAGGAATGATGAATGATGAAGGAGGAATGATGAATGATGAATCAGGAATCAGGAATGATGAATCAGGAATAAGGAATGATGAATCAGGAATGATGAATGATGAATCAGGAATGATGAATCAGGAATGATGAATCAGGAATGATGAATCAGGAATCAGGAATGATGAGTCAGGAATGATGAATGATGAATCAGGAATCAGGAATGATGAATCAGGAATAAGGAATGATGAATTAGGAATCAGGAATGATGAATCTGGAATCAGGAATTATGAATCAGGAATGAGGAATGATGTATCAGGAATCAGGAATGATGAATTAGGAATCAGGAATGATGAATCTGGAATCAAGAATGGTGAATCATGAATCAGGAATGATGAATCAGGAATCAGGAATGATGAATCAGGAATGATGAATCAGGAATCAGAAATCAGGAATGATGAATCAGGAATGATGAATGGGGAATCAGGAATGATGAATCAGGAAAGATGAATCAGGAATCAGGAATCAGGAATGATGAATCAGGAATCAGGAATCAGGAATCAGGAATGATGAATCAGGAATCAGGAATGATGAATCAGGAATGATGAATGATGAATCAAGAATCAGCAATGATGAATCAGGAATGATGAATGATGAATCAGGAATAATGAATCAGGAATCAGGAATAATGAATCAGGAATAAGGAATTATGAACCAGGAATGATGAATGATGAATCAGGAATGATGAATCAGGAATGATGAATCGGAATCAGGAATCAGGAATGATGAATCAGGAATCAGGAATGATGAATCAGGAATGATGAATGATGAATCAGGAATCAGGAATGATGAACCAGGAATAAGGAATGATGAATCAGGAATCAGGAATGATGAATCAGGAATCAGGAATGATGAATCAGGAATGAGGAATGATCATTCAGGAATGAGGATTGATGAATCAGGAATCAGGAATGAAGAATCAGGAATGAGGAATGATGAATCAGGAATGATGAATGATGAAACAGGAATCAGGAATGATGAATCAGGAATCAGGAATGATGAATCAGGAATGATGAATCAGGAATGATGAATCAGGAATGATGAATCAGGAATGATGAATCAGGAATCAGAAATCAGGAATGATGAATCAGGACTGATGAATGACGAATCAGGAATGATGAATGATGAATCAGGAATGATGAATGATGAATCAGGAATCAGGAATGATGAATTAGGACTGATGAATGACGAATCAGGAATGATGAATGATGAATCACGAATGATGAATGATGAATCAGGAATAAGGAATGATGAATCAGGAATAAGGAATGATGAATCAGGAATCAGGAATGATGAATCAGGAATGACGAATGATGAATCAGGAATGATGAATCAGGAATCAGGAATGATGAATTAGAAATCATGAATGATGAATCAGGAATCAGGAATGATAAATCAGGAATCAGGAATCAGGAATGATGAATCAGGAATGATGAATCAGGAATCAGAAATCAGGAATGATGAATCAGGACTGATGAATGACGAATCAGGAATGATGAATGATGAATCAGGAATGATGAATGATGAATCAGGAATCAGGAATGATGAATCAGGACTGATGAATGATGAATTAGGACTGATGAATGACGAATCAGGAATGATGAATGATGAATCACGAATGATGAATGATGAATCAGGAATAAGGAATGATGAATCAGGAATAAGGAATGATGAATCAGGAATCAGGAATGATGAATCAGGAATGACGAATGATGAATCAGGAATGATGAATCAGGAATCAGGAATGATGAATTAGAAATCATGAATGATGAATCAGGAATCAGGAATGATAAATCAGGAATCAGGAATCAGGAATGATGAATCAGGAATCAGGAATCAGGAATGATGAATCAGGAATGATGAATGACGAATCAGGAATGATGAATGACGAATCAGGAATGATGAATGATGAATCAGGAATGATGAATGATGAATCAGGAATGATGAATGATGAATCAGGAATCAGGAATGATGAATCAGGAATAAGGAATGATGAACCAGGAATGATGAATGATGAATCAGGAATGATGAATCAGGAATGATGAATCGGAATCAGGAATCAGGAATGATGAATCAGGAATCAGGAATGATGAATCAGGAATGATGAATGATGAATCAGGAATCAGGAATGATGAACCAGGAATAAGGAATGATGAATCAGGAATCAGGAATGATGAATCAGGAATCAGGAATGATGAATCAGGAATGAGGAATGTTCATTCAGGAATGAGGATTGATGAATCAGGAATCAGGAATGATGAATCAGGAATGAGGAATGATGAATCAGGAATGATGAATGATGAAACAGGAATCAGGAATGATGAATCAGGAATCAGGAATGATGAATCAGGAATGATGAATCAGGAAATAGGAATGATGAATCAGGAATCAGGTATGGTGAATCATGAATCAGGAATGATGAATCAGGAATCAGGAATGATGAATCAGGAATCAGGAATCAGGAATGATGAATCAGGAATCAGGAATCAGGAATGATGAATCAGGAATCAGAAATCAGGAATGATGAATCAGGACTGATGAATGACGAATCAGGAATGATGAATGATGAATCAGGAATGATGAATGATGAATCAGGAATCAGGAATGATGAATCAGGAATAAGGAATGATGAATCAAGAATGATGAATGATGAATCAGGAATGATGAATCAGGAATGATGAATCAGGAATCAGGAATGATGAATCAGGAATCATCAATGATGAATCAGGAATGATGAATGATGAATCAGGAATGATGAATCAGGAATCAGGAATGATGAATGATGAATCAGGAATCAGCAATGAAGAATCAGGAATTAGGAATGATGAATCAGGAATGATGAATGATGAATCAGGAATGATGAATCAGGAATGATGAATCAGGAATGATGAATCAGGAATGATGAATCAGGAATCAGGAATGATGAATCAGGAATGATGAATCAGGAATGATGAATGACGAATCAGGAATGATGAATGACGAATCAGGAATGATGAATGATGAATCAGGAATGATGAATGATGAATCAGGAATCAGGAATGATGAATCAGGAATAAGGAATAATGAACCAGGAATGATGAATGATGAATCAGGAATGATGAATCAGGAATGATGAATCGGAATCAGGAATCAGGAATGATGAATCAGGAATGATGAATGATGAATCAGGAATCAGGAATGATGAACCAGGAATAAGGAATGATGAATCAGGAATCAGGAATGATGAATCAGGAATCAGGAATGATGAATCAGGAATGAGGAATGATCATTCAGGAATGAGGATTGATGAATCAGGAATCAGGAATGAAGAATCAGGAATGAGGAATGATGAATCAGGAATGATGAATGATGAAACAGGAATCAGGAATGATGAATCAGGAATCAGGAATGATGAATCAGGAATGATGAATCAGGAATGATGAATCAGGAATCAGGAATGATGAATCAGGAATGATGAATCAGGAATGATGAATGACGAATCAGGAATGATGAATGACGAATCAGGAATGATGAATGATGAATCAGGAATGATGAATGATGAATCAGGAATGATGAATGATGAATCAGGAATCAGGAATGATGAATCAGGAATAAGGAATGATGAACCTGGAATGATGAATGATGAATCAGGAATGATGAATCAGGAATGATGAATCGGAATCAGGAATCAGGAATGATGAATCAGGAATCAGGAATGATGAATCAGGAATGATGAATGATGAATCAGGAATCAGGAATGATGAACCAGGAATAAGGAATGATGAATCAGGAATCAGGAATGATGAATCAGGAATCAGGAATGATGAATCAGGAATGAGGAATGATCATTCAGGAATGAGGATTGATGAATCAGGAATCAGGAATGAAGAATCAGGAATGAGGAATGATGAATCAGGAATGATGAATGATGAAACAGGAATCAGGAATGATGAATCAGGAATCAGGAATGATGAATCAGGAATGACGAATCAGGAATGATGAATCAGGAATGATGAATCAGGAATCAGAAATCAGGAATGATGAATGACGAATCAGGAATGATGAATGATGAATCAGGAATGATGAATCAGGAATGATGAATCAGGAATCAGGAATGATGAATCAGGAATCAGGAATCAGGAATCAGGAATCAGGAATGATGAATGACGAATAAGGAATGATGAATGACGAATGAGGAATGATGAATGATGAAGGAGGAATGATGAATGATGAATCAGGAATCAGGAATGATGAATCAGGAATAAGGAATGATGAATCAGGAATGATGAATGATGAATCAGGAATGATGAATCAGGAATGATGAATCAGGAATGATGAATCAGGAATCAGGAATGATGAGTCAGGAATGATGAATGATGAATCAGGAATCAGGAATGATGAATCAGGAATAAGGAATGATGAATTAGGAATCAGGAATGATGAATCTGGAATCAGGAATTATGAATCAGGAATGAGGAATGATGTATCAGGAATCAGGAATGATGAATTAGGAATCAGGAATGATGAATCTGGAATCAAGAATGGTGAATCATGAATCAGGAATGATGAATCAGGAATCAGGAATGATGAATCAGGAATGATGAATCAGGAATCAGAAATCAGGAATGATGAATCAGGAATGATGAATGGGGAATCAGGAATGATGAATCAGGAAAGATGAATCAGGAATCAGGAATCAGGAATGATGAATCAGGAATCAGGAATCAGGAATGATGAATTAGGACTGATGAATGACGAATCAGGAATGATGAATGATGAATCACGAATGATGAATGATGAATCAGGAATAAGGAATGATGAATCAGGAATAAGGAATGATGAATCAGGAATCAGGAATGATGAATCAGGAATGATGAATGATGAATCAGGAATGATGAATCAGGAATCAGGAATGATGAATTAGAAATCATGAATGATGAATCAGGAATGAGGAATGATAAATCAGGAATCAGGAATCAGGAATGATGAATCAGGAATCAGGAATCAGGAATGATGAATCAGGAATGATGAATGACGAATCAGGGATGATGAATGACGAATCAGGAATGATGAATGATGAATCAGGAATGATGAATGATGAATCAGGAATGATGAATGATGAATCAGGAATCAGGAATGATGAATCAGGAATAAGGAATTATGAACCAGGAATGATGAATGATGAATCAGGAATGATGAATCAGGAATGATGAATCGGAATCAGGAATCAGGAATGATGAATCAGGAATCAGGAATGATGAATCAGGAATGATGAATGATGAATCAGGAATCAGGAATGATGAACCAGGAATAAGGAATGATGAATCAGGAATCAGGAATGATGAATCAGGAATCAGGAATGATGAATCAGGAATGAGGAATGATCATTCAGGAATGAGGATTGATGAATCAGGAATCAGGAATGAAGAATCAGGAATGAGGAATGATGAATCAGGAATGATGAATGATGAAACAGGAATCAGGAATGATGAATCAGGAATCAGGAATGATGAATCAGGAATGATGAATCAGGAATGATGAATCAGGAAATAGGAATAATGAATCAGGAATCAAGAATGGTGAATCATGAATCAGGAATGATGAATCAGGAATCAGGAATGATGAATCAGGAATCAGGAATCAGGAATGATGAATCAGGAATCAGAAATCAGGAATGATGAATCAGGACTGATGAATGACGAATCAGGAATGATGAATGATGAATCAGGAATGATGAATGATGAATCAGGAATCAGGAATGATGAAATAGGACTGATGAATGACGAATCAGGAATGATGAATGATGAATCACGAATGATGAATGATGAATCAGGAATAAGGAATGATGAATCAGGAATAAGGAATGATGAATCAGGAATCAGGAATGATGAATCAGGAATGACGGATGATGAATCAGGAATGATGAATCAGGAATCAGGAATGATGAATTAGAAATCATGAATGATGAATCAGGAATCAGGAATGATAAATCAGGAATCAGGAATCAGGAATGATGAATCAGGAATCAGGAATCAGGAATGATGAACCAGGAATGATGAATGATGAATCAGGAATGATGAATCAGGAATGATGAATCGGAATCAGGAATCAGGAATGATGAATCAGGAATCAGGAATGATGAATCAGGAATGATGAATGATGAATAAGGAATCAGGAATGATGAACCAGGAATAAGGAATGATGAATCAGGAATCAGGAATGATGAATCAGGAATCAGGAATGATGAATCAGGAATGAGGAATGATCATTCAGGAATGAGGATTGATGAATCAGGAATCAGGAATGATGAATCAGGAATGAGGAATGATGAATCAGGAATGATGAATGATGAAACAGGAATCAGGAATGATGAATCAGGAATCAGGAATGATGAATCAGGAATGATGAATCAGGAAATAGGAATGATGAATCAGGAATCAGGTATGGTGAATCATGAATCAGGAATGATGAATCAGGAATCAGGAATGATGAATCAGGAATCAGGAATCAGGAATGATGAATCAGGAATCAGGAATCAGGAATGATGAATCAGGAATCAGAAATCAGGAATGATGAATCAGGACTGATGAATGACGAATCAGGAATGATGAATGATGAATCAGGAATGATGAATGATGAATCAGGAATCAGGAATGATGAATCAGGAATAAGAAATGATGAATCAAGAATGATGAATGATGAATCAGGAATGATGAATCAGGAATGATGAATCAGGAATCAGGAATGATGAATCAGGAATCAGGAATCAGGAATGACGAATCAGGAATCATCAATGATGAATCAGGAATGATGAATCAGGAATGATGAATCAAGAATCAGGAATGATGAATGATGAATCAGGAATCAGCAATGATGAATCAGGAATTAGGAATGATGAATCAGGAATGATGATTGATGAATCAGGAATGATGAATCAGGAATGATGAATCAGGAATGATGAATCAGGAATCAGGAATGATGAATCAGGAATCAGGAATCAGGAATGATGAAATAGGAATCAGGAATGATGAATCAGGAATGACGAATGATGAATCAGGAATAAGGAATGATGAATCAGGAATCAGGAATGATGAATCAGGAATCAGGAATGATGAATCAGGAATGAGGAATGATCATTCAGGAATGAGGATTGATGAATCAGGAATCAGGAATGATGAATCAGGAATCAGGAATGATGAATCAGGAATGATGAATGATGAAACAGGAATCAGGATTGATGAATCAGGAATCAGGAATGATGAATCAGGAATGATGAATCAGGAAATAGGAATGATGAATCAGGAATCAGGTATGGTGAATCATGAATCAGGAATGATGAATCAGGAATCAGGAATGATGAATCAGGAATCAGGAATCAGGAATGATGAATCAGGAATCAGGAATCAGGAATGATGAATCAGGAATCAGAAATCAGGAATGATGAATCAGGACTGATGAATGACGAATCAGGAATGATGAATGATGAATCAGGAATGATGAATGATGAATCAGGAATCAGGAATGATGAATCAGGAATGATGAATCAAGAATGATGAATGATGAATGACGAATCAGGAATCATCAATGATGAATCAGGAATGATGAATGATGAATCAGGAATGATGAATCAGGAATCAGGAATGATGAATGATGAATCAGGAATCAGCAATGATGAATCAGGAATTAGGAATGATGAATCAGGAATGATGAATGATGAATCAGGAATGATGAATCAGGAATGATGAATCAGGAATGATGAATCAGGAATCAGGAATGATGAATCCGGAATGATGAATCAGGAATGATGAATGACGAATCAGGAATGATGAATGACGAATCAGGAATGATGAATGATGAATCAGGAATGATGAATGATGAATCAGGAATGATGAATGATGAATCAGGAATCAGGAATGATGAATCAGGAATAAGGAATGATGAACCAGGCATGATGAATGATGAATCAGGAATGATGAATCAGGAATGATGAATCGGAATCAGGAATCAGGAATGATGAATCAGGAATCAGGAATGATGAATCAGGAATGATGAATGATGAATCAAGAATCAGCAATGATGAATCAGGAATGATGAATGATGAATCAGGAATAATGAATCAGGAATCAGGAATAATGAATCAGGAATAAGGAATTATGAACCAGGAATGATGAATGATGAATCAGGAATGATGAATCAGGAATGATGAATCGGAATCAGGAATCAGGAATGATGAATCAGGAATCAGGAATGATGAATCAGGAATGAGGAATGATCATTCAGGAATGAGGATTGATGAATCAGGAATCAGGAATGAAGAATCAGGAATGAGGAATGATGAATCAGGAATGATGAATGATGAAACAGGAATCAGGAATGATGAATCAGGAATCAGGAATGATGAATCAGGAATGATGAATCAGGAATGATGAATCAGGAATGATGAATCAGGAATGATGAATCAGGAATCAGAAATCAGGAATGATGAATCAGGACTGATGAATGACGAATCAGGAATGATGAATGATGAATCAGGAATGATGAATGATGAATCAGGAATCAGGAATGATGAATTAGGACTGATGAATGACGAATCAGGAATGATGAATGATGAATCACGAATGATGAATGATGAATCAGGAATAAGGAATGATGAATCAGGAATAAGGAATGATGAATCAGGAATCAGGAATGATGAATCAGGAATGACGAATGATGAATCAGGAATGATGAATCAGGAATCAGGAATGATGAATTAGAAATCATGAATGATGAATCAGGAATCAGGAATGATAAATCAGGAATCAGGAATCAGGAATGATGAATCAGGAATGATGAATCAGGAATCAGAAATCAGGAATGATGAATCAGGACTGATGAATGACGAATCAGGAATGATGAATGATGAATCAGGAATGATGAATGATGAATCAGGAATCAGGAATGATGAATCAGGACTGATGAATGATGAATTAGGACTGATGAATGACGAATCAGGAATGATGAATGATGAATCACGAATGATGAATGATGAATCAGGAATAAGGAATGATGAATCAGGAATAAGGAATGATGAATCAGGAATCAGGAATGATGAATCAGGAATGACGAATGATGAATCAGGAATGATGAATCAGGAATCAGGAATGATGAATTAGAAATCATGAATGATGAATCAGGAATCAGGAATGATAAATCAGGAATCAGGAATCAGGAATGATGAATCAGGAATCAGGAATCAGGAATGATGAATCAGGAATGATGAATGACGAATCAGGAATGATAAATCAGGAATCAGGAATCAGGAATGATGAATCAGGAATGATGAATGATGAATCAGGAATCAGGAATGATGAATCAGGAATAAGGAATGATGAACCAGGAATGATGAATGATGAATCAGGAATGATGAATCAGGAATGATGAATCGGAATCAGGAATCAGGAATGATGAATCAGGAATCAGGAATGATGAATCAGGAATGATGAATGATGAATCAGGAATCAGGAATGATGAACCAGGAATAAGGAATGATGAATCAGGAATCAGGAATGATGAATCAGGAATCAGGAATGATGAATCAGGAATGAGGAATGATCATTCAGGAATGAGGATTGATGAATCAGGAATCAGGAATGATGAATCAGGAATGAGGAATGATGAATCAGGAATGATGAATGATGAAACAGGAATCAGGAATGATGAATCAGGAATCAGGAATGATGAATCAGGAATGATGAATCAGGAAATAGGAATGATGAATCAGGAATCAGGTATGGTGAATCATGAATCAGGAATGATGAATCAGGAATCAGGAATGATGAATCAGGAATCAGGAATCAGGAATGATGAATCAGGAATCAGGAATCAGGAATGATGAATCAGGAATCAGAAATCAGGAATGATGAATCAGGACTGATGAATGACGAATCAGGAATGATGAATGATGAATCAGGAATGATGAATGATGAATCAGGAATCAGGAATGATGAATCAGGAATAAGGAATGATGAATCAAGAATGATGAATGATGAATCAGGAATGATGAATCAGGAATGATGAATCAGGAATCAGGAATGATGAATCAGGAATCAGGAATCAGGAATGACGAATCAGGAATCATCAATGATGAATCAGGAATGATGAATGATGAATCAGGAATGATGAATCAGGAATCAGGAATGATGAATGATGAATCAGGAATCAGCAATGAAGAATCAGGAATTAGGAATGATGAATCAGGAATGATGAATGATGAATCAGGAATGATGAATCAGGAATGATGAATCAGGAATGATGAATCAGGAATCAGGAATGATGAATCAGGAATGATGAATCAGGAATGATGAATGACGAATCAGGAATGATGAATGACGAATCAGGAATGATGAATGATGAATCAGGAATGATGAATGATGAATCAGGAATCAGGAATGATGAATCAGGAATAAGGAATGATGAACCAGGAATGATGAATGATGAATCAGGAATGATGAATCAGGAATGATGAATCGGAATCAGGAATCAGGAATGATGAATCAGGAATCAGGAATGATGAATCAGGAATGATGAATGATGAATCAGGAATCAGGAATGATGAACCAGGAATAAGGAATGATGAATCAGGAATCAGGAATGATGAATCAGGAATCAGGAATGATGAATCAGGAATGAGGAATGATCATTCAGGAATGAGGATTGATGAATCAGGAATCAGGAATGAAGAATCAGGAATGAGGAATGATGAATCAGGAATGATGAATGATGAAACAGGAATCAGGAATGATGAATCAGGAATCAGGAATGATGAATCAGGAATGATGAATCAGGAATGATGAATCAGGAATGATGAATCAGGAATGATGAATCAGGAATCAGGAATGATGAATCAGGAATGATGAATCAGGAATGATGAATGACGAATCAGGAATGATGAATGACGAATCAGGAATGATGAAAGATGAATCAGGAATGATGAATGATGAATCAGGAATGATGAATGATGAATCAGGAATCAGGAATGATGAATCAGGAATAAGGAATGATGAACCTGGAATGATGAATGATGAATCAGGAATGATGAATCAGGAATGATGAATCGGAATCAGGAATCAGGAATGATGAATCAGGAATCAGGAATGATGAATCAGGAATGATGAATGATGAATCAGGAATCAGGAATGATGAACCAGGAATAAGGAATGATGAATCAGGAATCAGGAATGATGAATCAGGAATCAGGAATGATGAATCAGGAATGAGGAATGATCATTCAGGAATGAGGATTGATGAATCAGGAATCAGGAATGAAGAATCAGGAATGAGGAATGATGAATCAGGAATGATGAATGATGAAACAGGAATCAGGAATGATGAATCAGGAATCAGGAATGATGAATCAGGAATGACGAATCAGGAATGATGAATCAGGAATGATGAATCAGGAATCAGAAATCAGGAATGATGAATGACGAATCAGGAATGATGAATGATGAATCAGGAATGATGAATCAGGAATGATGAATCAGGAATCAGGAATGATGAATCAGCAATCAGGAATCAGGAATCAGGAATCAGGAATGATGAATGACGAATAAGGAATGATGAATGACGAATGAGGAATGATGAATGATGAAGGAGGAATGATGAATGATGAATCAGGAATCAGGAATGATGAATCAGGAATAAGGAATGATGAATCAGGAATGATGAATGATGAATCAGGAATGATGAATCAGGAATGATGAATCAGGAATGATGAATCAGGAATGATGAATCAGGAATCAGGAATGATGAGTCAGGAATGATGAATGATGAATCAGGAATCAGGAAAGATGAATCAGGAATAAGGAATGATGAATTAGGAATCAGGAATGATGAATCTGGAATCAGGAATTATGAATCAGGAATGAGGAATGATGTATCAGGAATCAGGAATGATGAATTAGGAATCAGGAATGATGAATCTGGAATCAAGAATGGTGAATCATGAATCAGGAATGATGAATCAGGAATCAGGAATGATGAATCAGGAATGATGAATCAGGAATCAGAAATCAGGAATGATGAATCAGGAATGATGAATGGGGAATCAGGAATGATGAATCAGGAAAGATGAATCAGGAATCAGGAATCAGGAATGATGAATCAGGAATCAGGAATCAGGAATGATGAATTAGGACTGATGAATGACGAATCAGGAATGATGAATGATGAATCACGAATGATGAATGATGAATCAGGAATGAGGAATGATGAATCAGGAATGATGAATGATGAAACAGGAATCAGGAATGATGAATCAGGAATCAGGAATGATGAATCAGGAATGATGAATCAGGAATGATGAATCAGGAATGATGAATCAGGAATGATGAATCAGGAATCAGAAATCAGGAATGATGAATCAGGACTGATGAATGACGAATCAGGAATGATGAATGATGAATCAGGAATGATGAATGATGAATCAGGAATCAGGAATGATGAATTAGGACTGATGAATGACGAATCAGGAATGATGAATGATGAATCACGAATGATGAATGATGAATCAGGAATAAGGAATGATGAATCAGGAATAAGGAATGATGAATCAGGAATCAGGAATGATGAATCAGGAATGACGAATGATGAATCAGGAATGATGAATCAGGAATCAGGAATGATGAATTAGAAATCATGAATGATGAATCAGGAATCAGGAATGATAAATCAGGAATCAGGAATCAGGAATGATGAATCAGGAATGATGAATCAGGAATCAGAAATCAGGAATGATGAATCAGGACTGATGAATGACGAATCAGGAATGATGAATGATGAATCAGGAATGATGAATGATGAATCAGGAATCAGGAATGATGAATCAGGACTGATGAATGATGAATTAGGACTGATGAATGACGAATCAGGAATGATGAATGATGAATCACGAATGATGAATGATGAATCAGGAATAAGGAATGATGAATCAGGAATAAGGAATGATGAATCAGGAATCAGGAATGATGAATCAGGAATGACGAATGATGAATCAGGAATGATGAATCAGGAATCAGGAATGATGAATTAGAAATCATGAATGATGAATCAGGAATCAGGAATGATAAATCAGGAATCAGGAATCAGGAATGATGAATCAGGAATCAGGAATCAGGAATGATGAATCAGGAATGATGAATGACGAATCAGGAATGATAAATCAGGAATCAGGAATCAGGAATGATGAATCAGGAATGATGAATGATGAATCAGGAATCAGGAATGATGAATCAGGAATAAGGAATGATGAACCAGGAATGATGAATGATGAATCAGGAATGATGAATCAGGAATGATGAATCGGAATCAGGAATCAGGAATGATGAATCAGGAATCAGGAATGATGAATCAGGAATGATGAATGATGAATCAGGAATCAGGAATGATGAACCAGGAATAAGGAATGATGAATCAGGAATCAGGAATGATGAATCAGGAATCAGGAATGATGAATCAGGAATGAGGAATGATCATTCAGGAATGAGGATTGATGAATCAGGAATCAGGAATGATGAATCAGGAATGAGGAATGATGAATCAGGAATGATGAATGATGAAACAGGAATCAGGAATGATGAATCAGGAATCAGGAATGATGAATACAGGAATGATGAATCAGGAAATAGGAATGATGAATCAGGAATCAGGTATGGTGAATCATGAATCAGGAATGATGAATCAGGAATCAGGAATGATGAATCAGGAATCAGGAATCAGGAATGATGAATCAGGAATCAGGAATCAGGAATGATGAATCAGGAATCAGAAATCAGGAATGATGAATCAGGACTGATGAATGACGAATCAGGAATGATGAATGATGAATCAGGAATGATGAATGATGAATCAGGAATCAGGAATGATGAATCAGGAATAAGGAATGATGAATCAAGAATGATGAATGATGAATCAGGAATGATGAATCAGGAATGATGAATCAGGAATCAGGAATGATGAATCAGGAATCAGGAATCAGGAATGACGAATCAGGAATCATCAATGATGAATCAGGAATGATGAATGATGAATCAGGAATGATGAATCAGGAATCAGGAATGATGAATGATGAATCAGGAATCAGCAATGAAGAATCAGGAATTAGGAATGATGAATCAGGAATGATGAATGATGAATCAGGAATGATGAATCAGGAATGATGAATCAGGAATGATGAATCAGGAATCAGGAATGATGAATCAGGAATGATGAATCAGGAATGATGAATGACGAATCAGGAATGATGAATGACGAATCAGGAATGATGAATGATGAATCAGGAATGATGAATGATGAATCAGGAATCAGGAATGATGAATCAGGAATAAGGAATGATGAACCAGGAATGATGAATGATGAATCAGGAATGATGAATCAGGAATGATGAATCGGAATCAGGAATCAGGAATGATGAATCAGGAATCAGGAATGATGAATCAGGAATGATGAATGATGAATCAGGAATCAGGAATGATGAACCAGGAATAAGGAATGATGAATCAGGAATCAGGAATGATGAATCAGGAATCAGGAATGATGAATCAGGAATGAGGAATGATCATTCAGGAATGAGGATTGATGAATCAGGAATCAGGAATGAAGAATCAGGAATGAGGAATGATGAATCAGGAATGATGAATGACGAATCAGGAATGATGAATGATGAATCAGGAATGATGAATGATGAATCAGGAATCAGGAATGATGAATCAGGAATAAGGAATGATGAATCAAGAATGATGAATGATGAATCAGGAATGATGAATCAGGAATGATGAATCAGGAATCAGGAATGATGAATCAGGAATCAGGAATCAGGAATGACGAATCAGGAATCATCAATGATGAATCAGGAATGATGAATGATGAATCAGGAATGATGAATCAGGAATCAGGAATGATGAATGATGAATCAGGAATCAGCAATGAAGAATCAGGAATTAGGAATGATGAATCAGGAATGATGAATGATGAATCAGGAATGATGAATCAGGAATGATGAATCAGGAATGATGAATCAGGAATCAGGAATGATGAATCAGGAATGATGAATCAGGAATGATGAATGACGAATCAGGAATGATGAATGACGAATCAGGAATGATGAATGATGAATCAGGAATGATGAATGATGAATCAGGAATCAGGAATGATGAATCAGGAATAAGGAATGATGAACCAGGAATGATGAATGATGAATCAGGAATGATGAATCAGGAATGATGAATCGGAATCAGGAATCAGGAATGATGAATCAGGAATCAGGAATGATGAATCAGGAATGATGAATGATGAATCAGGAATCAGGAATGATGAACCAGGAATAAGGAATGATGAATCAGGAATCAGGAATGATGAATCAGGAATCAGGAATGATGAATCAGGAATGAGGAATGATCATTCAGGAATGAGGATTGATGAATCAGGAATCAGGAATGAAGAATCAGGAATGAGGAATGATGAATCAGGAATGATGAATGATGAAACAGGAATCAGGAATGATGAATCAGGAATCAGGAATGATGAATCAGGAATGATGAATCAGGAATGATGAATCAGGAATGATGAATCAGGAATGATGAATCAGGAATCAGGAATGATGAATCAGGAATGATGAATCAGGAATGATGAATGGACGAATCAGGAATGATGAATGACGAATCAGGAATGATGAATGATGAATCAGGAATGATGAATGATGAATCAGGAATGATGAATGATGAATCAGGAATCAGGAATGATGAATCAGGAATAAGGAATGATGAACCTGGAATGATGAATGATGAATCAGGAATGATGAATCAGGAATGATGAATCGGAATCAGGAATCAGGAATGATGAATCAGGAATCAGGAATGATGAATCAGGAATGATGAATGATGAATCAGGAATCAGGAATGATGAACAGGAATAAGGAATGATGAATCAGGAATCAGGAATGATGAATCATGGAATCAGGAATGATGAATCAGGAATGAGGAATGATCATTCAGGAATGAGGATTGATGAATCAGGAATCAGGAATGAAGAATCAGGAATGAGGAATGATGAATCAGGAATGATGAATGATGAAACAGGAATCAGGAATGATGAATCAGGAATCAGGAATGATGAATCAGGAATGACGAATCAGGAATGATGAATCAGGAATGATGAATCAGGAATCAGAAATCAGGAATGATGAATGACGAATCAGGAATGATGAATGATGAATCAGGAATGATGAATCAGGAATGATGAATCAGGAATCAGGATGATGAATCAGGAATCAGGAATCAGGAATCAGGAATCAGGAATGATGAATGACGAATAAGGAATGATGAAATGACGAATGAGGAATGATGAATGATGAAGGAGGAATGATGAATGATGAATCAGGAATCAGGAATGATGAATCAGGAATAAGGAATGATGAATCAGGAATGATGAATGATGAATCAGGAATGATGAATCAGGAATGATGAATCAGGAATGATGAATCAGGAATCAGGAATGATGAGTCAGGGAATGATGAATGATGAATCAGGAATCAGGAATGATGAATCAGGAATAAGGAGATGATGAATTAGGAATCAGGAATGATGAATCTGGAATCAGGAATTATGAATCAGGAATGAGGAATGATGTATCAGGAATCAGGAATGATGAATTAGGAATCAGGAATGATGAATCTGGAATCAAGAATGGTGAATCATGAATCAGGAATGATGAATCAGGAATCAGGAATGATGAATCAGGAATCAGGAATGATGAATCAGGAATCAGGAATGATGAATCATGGAATCAGGAATCAGGAATGATGAATCAGGAATGATGAATGATGAATCAGGAATGATGAATCAGGAATGAGGAATGATAAATCAGGAATCAGGAATCAGGAATGATGAATCAGGAATCAGGAATCAGGAATGATGAATCAGGAATGATGAATGACGAATCAGGAATGATGAATGACGAATCAGGAATGATGAATGATGAATCAGGAATGATGAATGATGAATCAGGAATGATGAATGATGAATCAGGAATCAGGAATCAGGAATGATGAATCGGAATCAGGAATCAGGAATGATGAATCAGGAATCAGGAATGATGAATCAGGAATGATGAATGATGAATCAGGAATCAGAATGATGAACCAGGAATAAGGAATGATGAATCAGGAATCAGGAATGATGAATCAGGAATCAGGAATGATGAACCAGGAATAAGGAATGATGAATCAGGAATCAGGAATGATGAATCAGGAATCAGGAATGATGAATCAGGAATGAGGAATGATCATTCAGGAATGAGGATTGATGAATCAGGAATCAGGAATGAAGAATCAGGAATGAGGAATGATGAATCAGGAATGATGAATGATGAAACAGGAATCAGGAATGATGAATCAGGAATCAGGAATGATGAATCAGGAATGATGAATCAGGAATGACGAATCAGGAAATAGGAATAATGAATCAGGAATCAGGAATGGTGAATCATGAATCAGGAATGATGAATCAGGAATCAGGAATGATGAATCAGGAATCAGGAATCAGGAATGATGAATCAGGAATCAGAAATCAGGAATGATGAATCAGGACTGATGAATGACGAATCAGGAATGATGAATGATGAATCAGGAATGATGAATGATGAATCAGGAATCAGGAATGATGAAATAGGACTGATGAATGACGAATCAGGAATGATGAATGATGAATCACGAATGATGAATGATGAATCAGGAATAAGGAATGATGAATCAGGAATAAGGAATGATGAATCAGGAATCAGGAATGATGAATCAGGAATGACGAATGATGAATCAGGAATGATGAATCAGGAATCAGGAATGATGAATTAGAAATCATGAATGATGAATCAGGAATCAGGAATGATAAATCAGGAATCAGGAATCAGGAATGATGAATCAGGAATCAGGAATCAGGAATGATGAATCAGGGATGATGAATGACGAATCAGGAATGATGAATGACGAATCAGGAATGATGAATGATGAATCAGGAATGATGAATGATGAATCAGGAATGATGAATGATGAATCAGGAATCAGGAATGATGAATCAGGAATAAGGAATGATGAACCAGGAATGATGAATGATGAATCAGGAATGATGAATCAGGAATGATGAATCGGAATCAGGAATCAGGAATGATGAATCAGGAATCAGGAATGATGAATCAGGAATGATGAATGATGAATCAGGAATCAGGAATGATGAACCAGGAATAAGGAATGATGAATCAGGAATCAGGAATGATGAATCAGGAATCAGGAATGATGAATCAGGAATGAGGAATGATCATTCAGGAATGAGGATTGATGAATCAGGAATCAGGAATGATGAATCAGGGAATGAGGAATGATGAATCAGGAATGATGAATGATGAAACAGGAATCAGGAATGATGAATCAGGAATCAGGAATGATGAATCAGGAATGATGAATCAGGAAATAGGAATGATGAATCAGGAATCAGGTATGGTTGAATCATGAATCAGGAATGATGAATCAGGAATCAGGAATGATGAATCAGGAATCAGGAATCAGGAATGATGAATCAGGAATCAGGAATCAGGAATGATGAATCAGGAATCAGAAATCAGGAATGATGAATCAGGACTGATGAATGACGAATCAGGAATGATGAATGATGAATCAGGAATGATGAATGATGAATCAGGAATCAGGAATGATGAATCAGGAATAAGGAATGATGAATCAAGAATGATGAATGATGAATCAGGAATGATGAATCAGGAATGATGAATCAGGAAATCAGGAATGATGAATCAGGAATCAGGAATCAGGAATGACGAATCAGGAATCATCAATGATGAATCAGGAATGATGAATCAGGAATGATGAATCAGGAATCAGGAATGATGAATGATGAATCAGGAATCAGCAATGATGAATCAGGAATTAGGAATGATGAATCAGGAATGATGAATGATGAATCAGGAATGATGAATCAGGAATGATGAATCAGGAATGATGAATCAGGAATCAGGAATGATGAATCAGGAATCAGGGAATCAGGAATGATGAATCAGGAATCAGGAATGATGAATCAGGAATGACGAATGATGAATCAGGAATGATGAATCAGGAATCAGGAATGATGAATTAGAAATCATGAATGATGAATCAGGAATCAGGAATGATAAATCAGGAATCAGGAATCAGGAATGATGAATCAGGAATCAGGAATCAGGAATGATGAATCAGGAATGATGAATGACGAATCAGGAATGATGAATGACGAATCAGGAATGATGAATGACGAATCAGGAATGATGAATGATGAATCAGGAATGATGAATGATGAATCAGGAATCAGGAATGATGAATCAGGAATAAGGAATGATGAACCAGGAATGATGAATGATGAATCAGGAATGATGAATCAGGAATGATGAATCGGAATCAGGAATCAGGAATGATGAATCAGGAATCAGGAATGATGAATCAGGAATGATGAATGATGAATCAGGAATCAGGAATGATGAACCAGGAATAAGGAATGATGAATCAGGAATCAGGAATGATGAATCAGGAATCAGGAATGATGAATCAGGAATGAGGAATGATCATTCAGGAATGAGGATTGATGAATCAGGAATCAGGAATGATGAATAAGGAATCAGGAATGATGAATCAGGAATCAGGAATGATGAATCAGGAATCAGGAATGATGAATCAGGAAAGAGGAATGATGAATCAGGAATCAGGAATGGTGAATCATGAATCAGGAATGATGAATCAGGAATCAGGAATGATGAATCAGGAATCAGGAATGATGAATCAGGAATCAGGAATGATGAATCAGGAATGATGAATCAGGAATCAGGAATCAGTAATGATGAATCAGGAATCAGGATTCAGGAATGATGAATCAGGAATGATGAATGACGAATCAGGAATGATGAATGACGAATCAGGAATGATGAATGATGAATCAGGAATGATGAATGATGAATC